>VYZS01100424.1:0-10131 GCA_013400695.1 Neodrepanis coruscans | reverse complement strand
AGTTATATGCAGAAAGGAATTAATAAATAAGCAGTACTGAATGAAAAACACGCAATGCAGACATGATGCATACCATCCATTGCTGAGTCATAAATTGTCATACATTCTTAATATCAGGAAATCTCTGTGTCTTAGATGTCATCAATCCTAGGTAGGTCCTATAATAGTAAATATTAAACAAACTGATGTAATGTGTACTTATTTCTTAAAAAATATTATTTTTTACTTTAATAAGTACTTACTGAAATTACTTTGTGAATCAGATAGTATGTGTATTAACTGATTAATATAAGGAAGTTATTATCTACAGTGAATAAAAGGGCTTCTCTGTAGAGTTGCTACACAACATTTTATTTTCTATGGAGGATAAGAATTGTGTTTTTAAGATTGTAATATTANTTTTTTTTTAATTCCTTCCTTCTTTAAAAGTGAAATCACAGCTCCTGGGTAAAAAGAAACTGTTTCAGAAATGTAAGCTAAAATTCAAGACAGACCTTGATATATTTGTGATAATAAAAAATGTGCTTTTTTTACTTCCAAAAATTCTGGCATATGAAAAGCAGAAACCAAATGTATAAGCAACTCAGAATACAAGTGTAAAATTTAAAATGAATAGTTACAAAGTTCAAGAAAGTCTGGCTCTTGGAAGATCAATTTCTGTAATGTGTAGAATGTTGAGAGTATACAGAAATACTTCTATGTCTGTGCAAAACTTCAGTAGGTATTCGTGTATATTTTTGATAATTTACTTAAAATCACATATATAATATAAAGATAAGTTTGGAGTTTGTTTTCTCTCATTCAGCTCATACTCACATGTTTCCAAAGAAAATTTCTAGAGACAATATTAATTACAGGTTTGCGAATTTCTTTTGAAGCTCTGAAGAATCAATGAATCAATGGTTGGCAATAGTAGAAATCTAATTTATCTACGTATGGGAAAAAGGAAGGTTTTGAGATTATAAAACCATGAGCTCTTAAAATTGCCAGCAGTGCCAAAAAGAGGACATGAACACAAATAAAGGAATTTTCAAAAATCCACTATTTCTATGCTATGCATGAACTGGTTGTGATATACGTAATTACAAGCCAACTTTCTGAAGATGGATTCTCTGTCTCTCTCTCTGTCTCCCCCCATGCTAAAAATAAGAGGTAGATAGAACAAGATACTGCGCTACTAGTACCCCTGTGAGGTCCCAGTTGACATAAAAGTGTGACTTGGCATTTCTTAACTGTCAAAAAAAATCCTAACAAGATGTAATATGAATTATTTGCATCTGTAAGGATAAAGGCTGGAGACCAAATTACATTAGTCAATTGAAAACGCACTAATTTCTTAGAACTAACTGCCTAACAGAGTTCACTGCTATTGTAAAATTGAGTAAGTATTGTATGCAAATGATAGGAAGTGATTAAATTTCTTCTGGGCATTATAAACACAAGCGTGACACCAATAACTAGCTTCCAGCACTTACCAGCTATAAAATCCATTTCATGAACCAAAAAATATAAAATATTCTTGACTGAATTAAAGTATATGAAAGAAATTCATAAGAATTCATAACTCTGAAGTGATGAGATAGTTCTGGTTGCAAGTGAAATTCGTTTTATTTATAATAAATATTTTTTTCCCCTCAGAATAAATTTCTGATATAAACAGAATAAGGCAGGTTCTCTAATTAGGGAATATGACTATTAAACCTTCGTCAGGTTTTCATCAAATGAAGAAAACTACTGAAGAATTAATAAAATTGTTATTTTTATTTAAAGAGGTATAACTTAACCTCCTAAGCCCCACTAAGCCCTTTGCAAATGGCAAAACACAATCTACTTGCCATGGTGGTTTTTATTTTCAGAATTTAAATCTACAGGTTAGATATTTTAAGTCTTGGTTACTAAATTAGTTGTATAAATTTTTTATGAGGAAACAAAGTACATTTTCTAAAATAAGAAAGTATGAAAGTAAGCAAAATATGCTTGTATTGTATACATATATCTTTTAAACTTCTGACTGTCTTCCTAAAGTTGTTTTGTTATATGATGATGAGCAGGATTTGGCTGATATTTTTTAAATTTGACCTGCTTTGATATAATGACCCTCTTAAATCATTAATATCAGCACTTTAAACATAGATGTCCTTCTTGACTTAAAGTTACTCAAGAAAAATGGCTAAAAAATATAGTTACATTTCAAAGTAATAATGAGAAATATTCTCTGCCATTGAGAATATTCTCCCAGTTTTGTCTCAAGTTTCTCTTTTTCTCTTGTTTTAAGACTTTATTTGAGACTTGTTTTGTAGCTAGAAAGATCATTTAGTTTTTGCAAGTGGTGTTGCCTATTGCCAGGTCACTTCCAGGTACTTAAACCTCCAATGACTTAGCATTTGAGTTCAGGTATCATTTAAGAAAATCAAAACCTATTAGAATCAATAGATGTAAAATATCCACAAATACAAATGTTACCCTGGAACAGCTTGACTACCTGATAATTTCAATATGACATAGTTTTAATTTATTATGTTTTCTGCCTCTGTATGATCTTACTACGTCACAGCCTTTGGGCTGATAGGAAGAGGAGAGGGCATGAATAGATTTTTAGCATTTTTCTCTTAGATAATCCAGATCAAGAAAGCGTCACTCCTTAATTATTCCTAGTCCTAATCAGAAGTGAATAGTTTAGTGCAGTGCCATGTTGTTCTTTTCCTGAACTTGATCTTGATTGCTGTGCAGATAGTGTTGAATACTGCTCCACAATTTGAAAGGGAAAAGTGAAATCTGCTCATAAATCATCTGGAGTTTCACAGAACCACAGAACTAGCTAGGTTGGAAAAGACCTTTAAGATCATCAAGATCCAATCTTAAGATCATCTCATCAACTAAACCATAACACTAAGTGCCACATCCAGTTTCTTCTTAAACACCTTCAGAGATGGTTGACTCCCCCATCTCCCTGGGCAACCCATTCCAATGCCCAATCACTCTCTCTCTAAGGAACTTTTCCTAATGTCTAACTTAAACTTCCTCTGGCACAGCTTAAGACTGTATCCTCTCATTCTGTCACCGGTTGCCTGGGAGAAGAGACTGACCCTTACCTTGCTAAAACCTCCTTTCAGGTAGTTGTAGAGAGTGATAAGGTCTCCCCTGAGCCTCCTCTTCTCCAGGCTAAACAGTCCCAGCAACATCAGCCACTCTCCATAGGGCTTGTGTTCCAGACCCCCAGCCATTCTCTGGATGCTTTTTAACATCTCAACATTTTTCCTGAATTGAGGGACCCAGAACTAGACACAGTACTCAATGTACAGCCTAAGCAGTGCTGAGTACAGGGGAAGAATTTCTTCCTTGATCCTACTGGCCATACTATTCCTCATACAGGTCAGGATGCCACTGGCCTTCTTGGCCACCTGGGCACAGTGCTGGCTCATGTTGAGTCAGCTGTCAATCAGTACCCGGGGTCCCTTTCTGTCTGGCCGCTGTCCAGCCACTCTGTTCCCAGCCCGTGGCACTGCAGGTGGTTGTTGTGGCCAAAGTGTAGGACTTGGCACTTGGACCTATTAAATCTCATGTTTCTGGGTTCTGTCTATCTATCGAGCCTGTCCAGGTCCTTCTGCAGAGACCTCCTACCCTCTAAAAGATTGACACTTGCTACCAACTTGGTGTCATCTGTGAACTTACTAATGGTGGACTCAATCACAATTTCTTAATTTATGAACTGATTTGCTTTTCTTCAAGTTGTTCACACTAATAATAACATTTCTCAATCTTTATAATGTTCCCTGTTACTATTTCTCCATGGTTTAAGATTTTCCTAAGTCAGAGTAGTATTCTCTTATTTATGTTAAAGTCATAGCATTACTTTATGTTGTTAGTAAGTTCTATTTTTTGCTGCTGTAACACCTCAACCCTGGAGCCACAAGCTCTGGGCTCAGCCAGGAGTTTTATTCATATTTAAATCTTCAGTTTGCTCATCAAACTTCTGCAAAGCCTTTAATTTGTTATAACATCTCATTCATGTAGAGAAAAAAAATTCCAGGAGAATTTCTTTTTAATTTAGTGAGAAAATAAAACATTTTAGCAAAAAAGTTTAACAGGGATTACGTATCATCAAGGCAGAAGTATTTCAAAGAAGCATCCAGCATAACACACCGCACACCAGCTTGGTAGAATCTATCCATTGATTTTCAGTTACCCAAAAGAGATTTATGAAGGAATAAAAAAAGAAAAGACATTAAGAGAAAAAGAGAGAAGGGGTAAAGAAGGAGATAGAATAAGAGAAAAATAGTTACTTCCAAGGATGTAGCTGGCTCACATGATGGCACAGAGAAGGAAGAAAAAGTGAAAGTGGTGTGCCATCCTCCAATATTTATGTGGCCACACCTCCCAGGCAGGCCATCCTTCTCACTCCCACTCAGGGACCCCCAGGCCAAACTGGGGGCACTGTAACCAACCACAGGCTCCAGAGGGGTAGTTTGGTCAAGATGCTGGTCTGGATTGACAGCCTTTGCCATGTGCCTTCCGACAGCCATGTGCCTTCCATAGCAGCAGTCCTGGTCACGTGGCTGAAACTTTGGCCCTTCCCCCAACACACACACACTAGATGGTTTGTTACGACCCAAATAATTATATAATTCAGTGTCTCACAGATGTAAAGGTATTCAAAGGAAGTGATTTGGGGAAATGTTTTGAATACCTAAAAATTTTGGGGGATGTTTTTCAGTTATATAATCAAAACTGAAAAAAAAATTATTATAAGTGGGACACAGTGAGTAGAAGTAGGAATTTGTCCTCACTCACAAAAGTAATTTCATTCAGTTCCATCTCTAGTCAGTGGAAAAAGGTGGTTACTTTTCTTGGAATAGGATGAACTGAAGATGCCTCTCTGCATATAGATCATCTACAGGGAGAATCAAAGTGATATCAGTTCAGGCAGTTTTCAAAGCTCTTAGGCAGATAATGTTTGACAAAGTTAATTTTGTCAAAGAGTTTATTTACAGAATAAATTTCTTTAAATATTTAAGAGGAAAAAGACTATTTGGGGTGTTCTGATGCCTAGGAGGATTAGGAATTGAAAGAGATTGAACATGAGGTAATAAGTATTGAAGTTCTTAGTTACTTTGTTATTGATGGCTCTTGTTGCTGCTGTCAATCCCATTGTTAGAGTATTTGTTCGCTCTCAAGTAAACTAAGAGAGTTCATTTAAAAACATTTGGGTCAAAATTCAAATAGTTTCTCAACTGCATAAGAAATTCCTTATTCTAACATTTAACAGCATTTTCTCTAGGAAAATCCCATCAATAAGAACATAACATTGTTTAGTCTACCCTTATGGTCATTACAAGAAGGAAAATTCCTCTACCAGCATTACATCTTAGGATACTCTAAAATATGATACTCCAGCAGGGAAAAAACTTATTAAACCATAAAAAATAGCAGGCAGCAGATAACAGGGCACACACATGAATATCCAAAATTGAATTTTTTAATTCTCAGACAGAAGCTTCCTACTTGATAGCTGCAATTGATATGAGTGGTTGTACATTTTGATAATGTCTGCACAAAACGATAGTAGCACATCCTAAAGCTTCCAATTAGTAAAGAGACATGAGATAAAAGCACAGTCTGGGAGGCTGATCTCACACTGTGTTTCTGCACAGAGGGGGACTATGAGTGGTTGGAGGCCATCTGGGGCCATAGCAGCCATAAAATTATAGAGTTTGCAATTTTCAGTGAAGTAGGGAAGGAGGTCAACAAAACCTCTACCTTGAACTTACAGATAGCGGATTTTGGCCTGTTCATAACACTGGTTCACAGAGTCCCTTGGGAAATAGTCCTTAATAATAAAGGGTTTCAGGAAGGCTGGATATACTCTAAGAAAGAAATCTTAAAGGTGCAGGAGGTGTCTGTCTCTATGTGCCAAAAGATGCACTGGCAGGGAAGAGAATCACCCTGGCTGAACAGGGAGTTTTCACATGAACTCAGGGAAATAAAAAGAGAATTTAAGACCTTTGGAAGAAGGTGCAAGGAAATCAGAAAGAGTATAAGGATATCATTAGATTCATATAGAGAGAAAATTAGAGCAGCAAAAGCTCAGCTGGAACTCAAACTGGCCACTGCTGTGAAAGGTAATATAAAGCCTTTTTATAAATACATTAAGAGCTCATAGAGGCCCAAGGAAAACCTCAATCTTTTATTGGATCCAGAGGGGAATATTGTCACCAAAAATGAGGAAAAGGCTGAGGTACTTAATGCCTTCTTTACCTCAGTCTTTAACAGAAAGACCAGTTATCCTCAAGGCAACTGGCCACCTGAGCTCGTAGACAGTGACAAGGAGCAGAACAGACCCCCTGTAATCCAGAAGGAAGTAATTTGTGACTTCTCATGCAACTTAGGCACTAACAAGTCTATGGGGCCAGATGGGATTCACACGAGGGTATTGAGGAGATGGCAGAAGAGTTCACCAAGCCTCTCCCCAACATTAATCATCAGTCCTGGCTAAATGGGCTGGTCCTAGATAACTGGAGATTTAACAGTGTGAGGCCCATCTACAAGAAGGGTAAGAAAGAGGATCCAGGGAACTACAGGTTTGTCAGCCTGACCTCAGTGCTGTGAACAGACACCTTGAGCACTATCACACAGCACATACAGGATAGCCAGGGGATCAGGCCCAGTCAGCATGGGTTTAGGAAAGGCAGGTTCTCTTTGGCCAATGTGATCTCCTTCTATGACCAGATGACCCACCTAGTAGATGAGGGAAGGGCTGTGAATTTAGTCTACCTGGACTTCATAAAACCTTTGATATCATCTCCCATGGAGAAGCTGGCAGCTCACAGCCTGGAAAAATACACTCTTCACTAGACTAAAAGCAGCCATATGTGAATGGTGCCACATCCAGTTGGCAGCCAGCCACTAGTGAGGTTCCCCAGGGCTTAGTGTTGGGCCAGTACTGTTTAATATCTTTTTCAATGATCTGGATGAGGGGATTGGGTAACCCTCAGTCAATTTGCAGATGACACCAAGTTGGGTGGGAGTGTTGGGTAAGAAAACTCTGCAGAAGAATCTGCACAGACTGGATCAATGGGCCAAGGGTATGAAGTTCAATAAGGCAAAGTGCTGGGTCCTGTAAGTTTGCCACAACAACCCCCTGCAGCACTACAGACTGGGGGAAGAGAGACTGAAAAACTGCCCAGTGGAAAAAAGACCTTGGGGTGTTGGTCAACAGCAGCTGAACATGAGCCAGCAGTGTGCCCAGGTGGCCAAGAAAGCAAATGGCATCCTGGCCTGTATCAGAAATAGTGTGGCTAGCAGGACTAGAGAAGTGATTGTCTCTCTATACTCAGCACACCTCACTGATCACACCTCAAATATTGTGTCCAGTTCTATGCCCCTCACTTCAAGAAAGATATTGAGGAGGAGCACCTGAGGGAGCTGAGGTTGTTTAGCCTGGAGAAGAGGAGAATCAGGAAGTGCCTTTCTCACTTTCTAAAACTACCTGAAAGGAGCTGTAGCCAGGTAGTGATTGGCCTCTTCTCTGAGGCAACTAGCAACAGGACAAAAGGAAACAGCCTCAAGTTGCACCAGGGGCGGTTCAGGTTGGACAAAAGAATAATTTCTTCACTGAAAGAACAGCTAAGCATTGGAATGGGCTGCCCAGAAAAGCAGTGGAGTCACCACCACTGGAAGTGTTCAAAAAAGGACTGTTCATGGCACTTATTGCTATTGTATAGTTGATATGGTGGTATTAAGACAAAAGTTGTAGTCAATTATCTTGGAGGTCTTTTCCAACTATAATTATCCCACGACTATGATTCCATGATTCTACTTCTATTGGGAAAAATGTGTGCTGGGTGTTCTGGAAAGAAAGGTGAATGTTGAAAAACAAGACAAAAGAAGAAAGAAGGAAAGAAGGAAAGAAAGAGGTAGACATCCTGTCTGGAAGAAAGATCCTGGAAGTGTGGAAAGGTACTGAAGATAAGAGAGAGGTGCATGGAGTTGATGAGGATGCACAGGGCTGATGGTTGGTTACAGTCAAGACCAAATTCTACAAACAGCAGCTCAGTGGGAATCAACATGACTTTCCACTCAAACTTTCCATACTAGCAGCAACCTCCCTGCTAGGAAGGAAAATGAAAACCTAGTGAGTATAATAGGGCATAGGTGGAGTGAAAACATGTGGGAGAGCATAAGATAAACAAGTAGAGTAAAATATTTAATCTCCTTGGTTTTGTAAATCCCAATATCCAGTTTAACCATGGACTGTTGTTTACTCTTTCATCTGTGTCATGAACTTTATTGACTACAAAATAATTCTTTCCTCCTAGAAAAAATTTACATAAGACCTATTATTTTAGTTCCTTATCTTTTACCTTGTAAAATTCTACTTAGGATGTTTTCAGTAGTGAATTTTTTTTCATTCTATCAGTTAATATCATGTGGCTTTTCTGACCTGTCATATTTACAACATTCTTTCTCATGCATTCAATGAAAACAAAGTGATATTTTAATTAAATGCCAAATTACTGATGAATAAATTATGTTTGTGTTTATGCATGCCAGCCATTCTCCACCATTAAGATATCATTAGAAATTACATCTGGAAAAAAGACTGAATGATACATAAATTACTTTGTAATTTTAACTCTTTTTGTACTATTAATTTCTAATTAATTTCCAATGTTTGTACTATTAATCTTGCCTGCAGGTAATTTCTGTAGTGTATGATACAGAATGCCTTTTAATACTCCCATTTCTCTCCAGTAACACAGTCTTTGAATAGCAATATGTTTTCTATCCAGCAATCTCAGCCAGCAGCTAACCACTACTCAGCCACTTACTCAGTCCTCTCTGGCAGGATGGAATAGAGAATCTGAAAGATTTCACACTTATAGTGAGAAAAATCGTGGGTAGACATAAAGACACTTTAATAGACAAAGCTGAAGCTACACACACAAGCTAAGCCACACAAGGAATTCATTCACCACTTCCCATGGGCAGGCAAGTGTTCAGCCATCTCCAGGAAAGCAGAGCTCTAACAAGTGCAACAGTGACTTGGGAAGACAAACACCATCGCTCCATGTGTCCCCTTTTCCTTCTTCCCCTAGATTTACATGCTGAGCATGATGCCATATAGTGTATGGTATCCCTTTAGTCAGTTTGGATCCGGTTGTGTTCCCCCCTAACATCTTGTGCAACCCTGGCCTCATCACTAGTGAGGTGGGGTGATAAGCAGAAAAGACCTTGACACTATGCAAGCACTGCTCAGCAACAACTAAAGCATCTCTGTATTACCAATACTGCTCTCAGTACAAATCCAAAATACAGACCTGTAGCTGCAGAAATGGTGATTGGCAGACCTCTGGGCCACAGCAACCATGAAACAGTTGGGTTTTAAGTATCTGTTGACAGGAGGAAATGTGCGAGCAAAATTCCAGCTCTGGATATGAAAGCAGACTTCAGCCTGCTAAGGGAATTAGTGGGTAAAGTCCCCTGGGAAAAACTCCCAAGTTTTTGCAGGTGCTGGAGTGCATCAGTGCCAGTAACTTTTTAAACATCACTTCAGAACATGGGAGTAGACAATTCCCAAATATCAGAAGTCAAGTATGAGAGGTAGAAGGCTGGTTTGGCTGAGCAGGAATCCTGTCTTGGAAATAAAGTGAAAAAGGGAAGGTGTATGCCCAGTGGAAACAAGGTCAAGTGACATGGGGGGAGTACAGAGATGCTGCTTTCTGCTCTAGGGAGAGAATCCATGTGGCCAAAACTCAACAGGATTTGAAGCTGCTAGGAATGTGGGGGACAATAAAGAGTTTTTTCAAATATATNATTTCAGTAAAGCTTTCCATACTGTGTCTCATAGTATCCTTCTGGACAAACTATCCAGTATGCAACTGGATAAATGCATCATGTGTTGCGTGAGCAATTGTCTCATGGGTCAAGCACAGAGGGTAATACTGAATGAAGTGACATCAGACTGGTGACCTGTCACTAGTTAGGTGCACAGGGCTCCATCTTAGGCCCTGTGCTAGTCAACATCTTCATAAATGACTTTGATGCAGGACTGGAAGGGATACTAAGCAAGTTTGCAGATGACACAAGTCTGGGAGGAGCTGTTGATTGACTCAAAGGTAGGGAGGCCCTGCA
>VYZS01100423.1:0-52833 GCA_013400695.1 Neodrepanis coruscans | reverse complement strand
CAATCCATAGTAGGAGTACATGAGGACATGGATAAAGCTGTTCAGTGTGGCACCAAAGTAAGCTAAAAAAAGGGCAAGGGAAAAAGAAAGTACACCCCATTATCAGGAAGGAACATGCTGTTTCATGGAACCTACAAAAATAACAAGTACCAAATATTACTATTTAAAATACGATTTCTCTTAAAAGTAAAGTAAGAGGGTTTTGGTTTTTTTCACTTTGGTTTTTATTCTGTTCACCCAAAAGAATAGCTGAGCTACTTTGCAGCTGTGCACTTTACACCAGCCTTCTGGTTTGCTTCCTTGAGTCACTCTTTTTTCACATCTACATTATGGTTTCTCAAGGAAACTGAGGAAGCTTATAAAAAAGAAACACACTCACATACCCAACAATTGATAGCTTCACCCATTTATTTTTAGGTTTATTTCACTTCCTTCCATACAGGAGCCTATTTTGTAATTTATAACCAAAAGCAACAGATAAAACTACAAGTTAGCCATTTTATTTGTCCTTGTTTACAGCACATTTTGTCATTAAAGAAACTTTTAGCTTAACACGGAACTGCACAGAACTGTGATGACCAAGCAGAACAAAAAGCTTGGAAGAATAAAAATACAGGAGAAGATCTAGCATAGAAGTAAGTATTTTCAAGACAACACAAACACAAGATAGACTCTAAGTGTCTGCAGTTTTGACTACTATATAAACAGGGACTGACTTCCTTGGAGGAGAATAAGTTTCCAGATGCACTTTTTATAAGTTCAGCATTACTCACTGTTGTGCTGACAACACAAAACAAATACAAGTTTCTGTGTTGTTTGGCTCAGAGAGCAGACGCCTGAGGAACGCAGCCCCCTGGTCTGCATTGCCAGCAGTTCACATCCACTGGATTTGCAAAGGTTTCTTTTGGAGCGAGTGTTCAACAAAGCCAGTACCCATAAGCTGCACATCTGAACCACAACTAAGTCATGCTAATGCAGTTAGGAAACTAGATGCCAGCTAAACTCAATGAAAGTAGAAAATCAAAGCAAGATTGCCAGAAGTTAGCAGGATTTAGACAAGAGACACATGGAAATCTTCCATTTAAGATGTATTCAGTCATGTTCATTAGCACTCAGGGAACAAGATTTTAATTGAAATCACTTGTTAAGGCTAGTGGTATAATGAGATGAAACTAAGAAAGTAACATTTCAAGTGAACTTGACAGATTCAAGGACAAGAGTCACTATTGCACTAAGAGTCAGTCTTGCAGCTGAAACAAGCTTCTGGTCCTAACTTTGAGAAGAGCATTGTTACATTAGAAGGTCTGCAACTACCACAAAAATAGAGAAAGCAATGTTGATGCATATCTGACCTGGGATACTGCAGCTGATAAATGCCACACAAACTCTTCAAACTACATACACGTTCCTTTTCCAAAGGCTGTGCTGGCAGCTTAATTCCTGAAACTATCTGCAATAGTAGCAACTCAGCAAGTCAGCTTAATATGGAATAGAACAAATCCTCGCCAAATGTACCAGAGATGTTTGGTTTGACCAAAAGAAAACCAAAACAAAGGCTGTGTTGTAGATGTTCCCCACCATAACCCAGTACTTACAGTGACCACAAGGCACCCAGTTCATAACAAACCACCAGATGTTCAGCATCGTTGCATGGTGGTAGACATGCAGAACAGTGATCTGATGATTATTTTTCCTCAAAATGAAAAAGAAGGTATCCATGAACTCAATGAGTTTGGAGAAATAGTACCACCAGAGGACACGTATGATCTAGAAAGAAGGAAACAAGCTTTAGAGGCACTGCACATTGTGGGGACTTTCAACTCTTCTGCTATCTAAGTAATTAAAATCCAGATTCTGTCCTGCACTGCTTGAAGACACTGCTGGGATCTTCTGTAATGCTTCTGCCTCAGGTCCCTCTGCAGGAGATCTAGGCACAAACCCATAGCTACAGCTAAAAACAGGATGACACAGATCGTTTTATGAGGCTATGGCTGTGTACTTGTGGTGTCCTCGGAGAAACAAGAAAATATTTAACCAGAGCTGATCCTACAGTGCTCCCTGTAAAGGAGAGATCAAAAGTGTGCCCAGAAGAAATCATCATCATATCTCTGAAGAGGAGTCACAACACACAGTGGTTGGACACAGTCTGAAGACCAGGTCCTTGTTTTTTGACCTGGGAACACTTAAAAAGTGACACATAATTACTCACCAAAATATCAACCATAAATACATTGTAGATTAACTATTATATCTGACAGTGCATTGTCCATTGTATTGCAAAAGGAGAAAAAAAGTTTAAGCAAAATCTGCATAACCAAAACTGTTCTGCTCTTCAGGTACACTCAAGGAGACAATTTGAAACATTACTAGCTAGTAGTCTCAGTCACGGTACCTTCATATCAGCTTCTCCTCCACTGTGTGTATCCTGACAGAAGAAATTGTATCCTCCTTCCAATACTCCTGTCAGAAGCTAGCAAATAAAAAAAAAATAAAAGTGTTACTTGGGGATAAGGCTGAACCCCACAGCACCTGTAAACCTCCCCGCTGGCTCTGCCCGGTCATCTGGTGTTGAGAGATTCATGGGCACCCAAATGTGGCACTAGGTTGAATTCAAGATCCAAGAAGTACTCCAACCACAGTGGAATGCAAATTAACAAATTCTTTCAACTGAGATATATCAGAATAAAAATAGGAGGTAGCTTCTTATACCCACACAGATGCTCAAAAATCTCCTGATGATCTCATTGTTGGAGGAAGGAAACAACCAAAGTAAAGTAGATGCATTTTTCTTCTGTTTTCGGAAATAAAAAGTTTTACTTTTAAGAAATTTTATACACAGAAATATGACTACAATTTTTTCAACCATGTAACAGAAAATCTTCAACTTTGCTATCCTTAACAGCTAACAACGGATGTTTCACTGCACTGCAATTCTTTAAGATCTTTTTGAGCAATTCACTTATCCCAAGCACACTACATCCTTCCAAATATAAGGGACTTCTTCTGCAGGATATGCCACTGCCTGCCTGACTTCCTGGCATAGCAAGTAACACCTCAAACGTAACGGAATTACTTTCAATAAGAGTAACGGCCAGCTATTAGTCCTGAGAGAATGACGGGGTGCCTGTTGCAGCAGAGCTGGCTGAAATCTCTGGAGAAGCAATATGCAAGCTGGACGTTCACATCACACCCTTTCGTGGGTGGGAGATGGAGAAACAGATTGAGGGTGGAACAAGAGGAGGGAGCAGGTGCAAAGACACAGGCAAGCCCCCCTTTAGTAACTCAAAAAAAGGGATCACTGGACATTGTTTATTAACATCTTTTTCCTCCTGAGAACAGAATGAAGATAGGAGTAACAACTTCAGATGACTCCTAAGTGAAAAAAAAAAATTGCTAGGTATCCTAAAAAAAAACATTTGAAAGGCAGGGAGAGATAATCTCACAAAAGCAAGTTGTCCGTTTTTGGCCTTATCTATGGTTCTGCAGGATAAAAAACAGCCTTGCAAAGCTACTGTGGAAACACGTTGTACCATAAGTCGTTTTAAATGATCACTTTATTAAAGAACTACAAAAACTAGTATGACTAAATGCTGCTCAGAACTGTGAACAGGAAACCAATTTTAGAAGGTACAATAAAGATTATCACTTAAATAATCTACCTTTTGCTAATGTTATTTCTTTCATGCCTCATTTTTCCCCTAAATTAGCTTTTAAAATACCCAGTCAGCTCAGGTCATTATTTCTGACCTCCTGAGATAGAATTATTACCCCTAAAACATCTGATTATAAAATATGGACTTGGAATTACCTCCTGTATTAGAGAAATCAACAGCACCCAGCCACAGCGAGAGCAGGGCAGCCATGCACATCAACAGCAGACCTGGGCAGTTTCTCTACCCCAAGAGCAAAGGGAAGGTGGGGAGGGAGGGGAAGGACTCCTCTCTTGGCTGTAAGGCAGGCATGGCTATGCAAACACACCATTTTAAGAGTGGTACCTTGCTAAAGGACCAGATACACGTCCCAGAACAAGCTTTGCACCAAGTCACTCCAGGGCACTGAGGCAAAGACTGCAACGCCTTGCGAGTGCCCACCAGTCCCTCAGACAGAAGATCACACTGTGCTGTGATCATGTTGTTAAGAGCTTACAGATGTTTTCATACAGTTTTCATAGTTCAAGGAAGTGTTAGGAATAGAAGGATAATCACACTGTTCATACTGTAATTAAACCAAACAGCATCCATCACTAATGTTCCATAAACTTCTCCCAAGTAAAGGAAACACAGTGAAACCCAAAGAGTTTTCCCTGCAAGCAACACAGGGTCGCCACCTAAAGCATAATGCAACCATAGGTGACTGCAAGGATCCCACGTCTCTGAAGGGAACAGAAACAGTGTGGCTATAGACAGTAGCTTCAGCTACACCTGAATACTCCCGTGTTTCCAAAAGAATGTATTATATGCTGGGAGCTGTAAAACTCTCACAGCCATGGAGGTTTAAAAGATAAAAACAAAGCAACATTTGTAGAAAATGATAACATCTTTTATCATACATATATTCAGTATGGTTACAAATATGATTTAATCCCTCCCTTTCTAGAAAAAAACAAATGGTAAAAAGCTGCTACAGCTGCCCACAAACCTTGGTCAGAGCAATATGCAAAACGTAAATTATCCTTTTCCCCAGCTGCTCCTTTGTCTGCCGCCACTATTTCTTGTACCCACACTACTTTCAGCACATGCTGGAAGGCTTCAGAAAACAAAACCAATGGGTCACTCAGATACCACCACAAATGGCTCCATTTTGCACAGGTGTACAGTCCTAGGGAGTTGCTTACCTGCCACAAAACATGGGGTCAGAAATTGCCAGCTAGTGCATTCAAATCCTTGCTAATGCTTGTTATGAATCTGCTCTCTGGATGGCCATAGTTTCCAAGCCCTTCTTACAGCCACTCCACAGCAGGTTTGAAATTTGCCTATCAGCAGGCTGGTGGCTCCTCAGCAACTCAGACTTGAGACAACTTTTCCTGCTGTCCCTTGGAAGTCCATCTCCAGGTTGGCGGGAACCCAGGCTTGCTAACAGCACCACTGATTCACAACCACAGGTGTCCCCTCCCTCAAGAAATTAACCTATTCAGAAAAGGCCAACTAAAGCCATTTTCACCAGAGTATATACTTTCTAAATAGCACAAAAAGAGACAGCTTCTTCATAAGTCAATTAAAATGATACTCAAAGTCAAGTGCCTCAGCTCAGGGGAAAACCCTGCAGCACAAAGTTGCTTTTGTGCTCACGCAACTCAGACTTTCTTCCTCTGCTCTGAAATTTTCTTTTTTTCATATTGCTTCATTTTCTAATTCCGTTGCTGAATTCTTTAAAATGCTGTGGCATGTCCTTTTTTATCACCTCTGCTATCAAAATAAACTAGCACGCTAACACCAGTCTGACTGGGCAGTAGGAGAAGATTTTGTTTTTTCTCGTGATAAAACTGAAGTCTGAGACTCACTGGAGACAGGCAGATAATGGACCCAGCACTCTCAAGGCATGATGGGTTTATAAGCTTCTAAACAGAGCTAGATTAAAGAGAAACAGAAGTTCACGTCTGATCAAAGCAAGCAAATGCAGGCAGAGATACAGAATTTTATCTTTACATGAATGCAGTCACTCCAGGACTCTGGAGATAAGAGTTTCAGGATGGTAGAGAATAAAAGGGGAGAGGAAAGAGCAGCCTAGCTGCCACCCATCGCTCACATGCCATGGCATCTCTTCACAGAGTGCTTCCCTTCCTAGAACAGGGTGTGGCTCTTAGTCTGCTTTTCCCACAGCATATGCAACACCTCCCTTATAAGGAAAATCCAACCCATTTCTTGGACAGATTTAGTAGGGAATTAATTTTTCTGACAAAGAAGACAGTAAAGAGAACACTTAAGAAAGTGAGCCGTCCTGGGTGGTCCAGATCACTTGGCTACTACTGCTAAAAAACATCCCCAGAATAACACGTAACTGGGATAGCTGGCATTCTCCCTTCTTTGCTAAATTACCTAGCTGAGACTTGAGTACAGGCACAGGCCCTACTCACAGCTTTGCAAGAGAACTTGATTCACAACCCCAGCACAGAGCAGCGACGACACAGGTGCAAGCAGTGCCTCCTCTGCTGTTCCACTGCTCCCACTGCTCCTTCAGACACAGCTCTTCCAGCCCATCTCCTATAACCCCTCTGCCAGCTGCCCCACCATGCACCTTCTCATCGTGCAGGATGCCACCCTTGCTGCCCCTGCCTAGGACAGGAGTATTATTTCTCCTCAACACCCAGGCACCCTAGATTTTTACAGACTGCAACATTGTTTGTCCCTAAAGAACATTCTGTCCTCCTGAAGTATGAGAGTGAGGAGTCAGCCTAGAGACAACTCTCCCAACTCGTCTTGATGTTTTGCTTTTTATACTGTCTGGGACAAATGCAGTCCACTACTCTGTTCTGCCAGTACCAAAGCCTGGTCATTAAGTACCCAAATAAGTTATAGCAATACACACAGAAACTATTAGGAATTCCAAGAAAAGAGGTCTAAGATTTCTAGTGATTTTAGAACAACGTTATGTTATTTTATACCAGCAGCCAAGAGGTGCAAGTACACATTACCGAGTATGACACAAATCCTACAATGCAAAATTCCCCCACGTTATTGCTTACAAACACTCAGATGTAAATGACAGAAAACCAAGCAGGTCATCCTTCTCATTGTAGCTGGGAGGATGCCTCACTTTAACATCTTGTTTTGGTCATATATGAACCAAGCTGTGATGCTATGAATCATGACCTAAATCATCACAGCTATAACTCAGGAAAAATTCCAAAGCAGGTTTCAGGTGTATTGTATACTATTAAAGCTATTAAAGCAACTTCTTTTCAGACAGGCTACTAAACAAGTTCATAAATGGTGACATTTTATGACTTTCTGCACAGTAGGACTGAAAAAAATTAATCCAACTAAAACTTAAAATGACAACAGGAAAAAGAACAAGGAGTTACATACATTTTTTGAATGGTGCTCATCAACATTTTATCTTAAAAGTGAGTAAGTGTCCTATAAAGTGCTACTGATAGATGCCTAATCCTTTAAAGGCAAATTTCCAAGACAGAAGAGATCTGAGGGAGGGTTATCACATGCTGCACACCGACAGAAATAAGTGTGTAGGCATTTCAGCTACAGAACATACGTAGAGGTGCAAGAACCCAATTTTTTCCCTAGTCCCTTCAGCTCTCTCCTTGCAAACATCAAGCAATGTGGTGTTATGTCAGCACGAGACTCTGCTTTCCAGATTTTTTATGGGATCAGTTCCTTGTCACAGAGCATCACTTGCCCTCACATCCAGCTGGTAAGTGCTGACAACCACATTTCATTGCAACTATCAGGAGTTTAACAGTTTTCATAATGCTCTAGCTTCATGTATGCCCATTCATAAGGAGAAAATGTGTCTACGACAATACTAATGAACACTTCTATATGGATAATGTTAGATGAAAAGAACACTTGCTTAGATGTAAAGCATTTCATTATACAGGAAGGAGTTGTCTTAATATTCACTGTATTTTAGTTGTCTCACTGCTTCACAATATAAAAGCTATTCATCTGATTACAAGTATGAGGAATTCTTTGGCATATAATAATAAACAGTCCTTTCTTGGTAAACAGTTCATTGTTAGCAAGAAAAAGGCATTTAAAGGACAAACAGTTCAGATATTTTCTCTTGTCTAAATTTATCAGCAGGTTTTTCAACATGGCACAATGTTACAGTAATTTGGAAACTATGAGTATTATTCCAAGTATTCAAGGAAAAAAGATTGGCTATCCTGAGAGTTTTAAACAACAGATTATTATATAAGTGTAAATAATATCTGCATAAAATAATGGAAATGTACATTGAAGTGCACATCAACACTAAGTTTAGACAAGTTAATAGATCAACACAATTTTTTCTGGATTGTAGCATTCTGACAGGGAAGTTAGAAATGTAAGCACAACAAGAAAACAGGTTTTTCCAAGTACCTATTGAATCCACAACTGCTTCCAACTGAACAATTAAGTATCAAAGTTCTTAATACCCCAACTCAGTAATTTTTGACTAGATAATTCACTGCACAAGAGAAGTAACATTAAATTTAAATTGCTTTGTCTCTAAACACTCACCTTGTAAAACAACTGTAGAATTAACTACAAACATAGAAGAGAGTTACAGCTTTTATGTACTTCTGAGTACATGTGAAAAAAAAATCGATTAGTAGTTTTAGCCCTAGCTTGTATTTGAAAAAAGCATATTGAAAGAATTGAAAAGAAGATGTTGAAAAGGAAGTATCTTCTTACAGAGAAATACCTTGGTTAAAAGCAAACCAGAGTATTCTGTACATTAAAGCAACACAGTCATTTTCTGACCACATTGTTATCTGGACTACCACAGCTCTTCATTTTCAGTTGAATAAGTACATATAGTTCTGAGTTAAAGCAGCTAAAGGGCTCTCTGGGAGTGGAAAACTTTACACTGCCTAAATCTTCGGGGTTTTATAAAAGAGAGTAAGTCCGCAGAAAGTTCAATTCAATTTGAAATATATTTGTATGTTTAGATTTTAAGTTCCAAGAAACAGATGAATCACAGTAATGTTGTTTCAGCAACTTTTTTTTTTCAGAAAAATTAAGAGGATGCAAAACAAGCTACTGCAAGCCTACAGAAATAGAGGAGTGTGTACATGATTTAACACAAATAAAACATGTTTTGCCATCCAGGTCAAGCCACAGTTTTGTTATGAAGTACTTTGCACAATCCAGCAGCACATTCACACTGAGCAAGACTTCTTTCTAAGCAAAGAGGAGTTACTGAAGGAGTAGCCAGGTTTATGCTGAAAGATAAGGCCTTCACTTCCACTGAGAAAAGTGCCTTTGAAACATTGCTAACCAAGGTCAACAAGGATGTTTAAGCCAAGGTTTGTTCCACATCATCCTTTGAGGTAACATTACAACTGCAGTTTTCTCCCCAAAGAAGTGACATTGAAAACGGTTGCAACATTTCTGCAATGCTTCCCCAAGTTCAGAAGCACTACCCTCAGAGATTATTTTCAACGTAAGTCAATGTAATTAAAACAGATACTGCAAAACAACCCCTTTTCTCTTACCTCATAGAACATATACAGAGAAAGCAGAGTAAGTCCGAGGTTGTAGACCACTAGAATACCCCTGCATGAGAAGGGCTGCTTATTCCGCATGTATTTTGGTCCTAGCCAAACGATTAGCAAGTACAAGGCTGAGAAGATAAAAGTAGGTGTATAGTTTTCCAGAAGAAGCCATCCTTTTACTCTGGGGTCTAAAACAAACAAACAAACAAAAACATACAAATACTTAAATTTTTTAAGGGGAAGAATTCAAAGCATCCAAAAACAGCTGTACTCAAAATGCTTCCAGTGCTAAAATACCAGAGAAAGACAAAGAAAGCACAGCAAGCCCTTTTATTAAGGACCACACTGCTAATTACAAACAACATGATTTTAGTTGCACAGTTGCTAAAGAAAGCAGAAATAATTCTCTTCCTGAGGCAAAAATATTAAGTTATTGCCGCTATTATTTTTAAATACTCATTACCATTCAGAACAGTCACCCACTTGAATATCACAGATGAGCTTTAACTATAAAGAAAAGCTTCAACAAATCTTTCCCCCTTATTTTCTCAACTCAACCCTTTTGGATAGTGCACACCTTATTTCATACAGTCAGCAAGCCTAGGAGGGAAGCAGATACCTCTGCGGTTATCAGGTGATGATCCTGATAATTATTTTCTAATCAATACTAATACAATTAGACTTACATATGTCCTATTAGAAAGAATTAAATTTTGGAGTCCTTTTATGAGCAATGAAACACAGAACAGTTAGTCCAGTCTGACTAGCAAGTCCAGCTGGAATTCTCAGGAAAAGCACATAAATCATGCAGAACGAGAGGATTTCGGGGGAACACTTGGAACAACTGAGAGATCCTTTCGAACCACAACTGTGTTGACCATACCCAGCAACAGCACAACATTTCACTCCTCTCACTAAAGCTGGCTCATATGTGGATCCTCAATGTAAAAAATGAGGCCTTAAAATGTAGGTTGGGAAGTAATTAAGCAGGTTGGGGAATTGTTTGGATTTGCCATCTTTATGGATCATTATTTTTAACATACCATAGAGACCACTTGCCAGCACACACAGTAAGTTATACCAGAACATCCAGATTAATTTAAACAGGCTTAGTATGAAGAAAGGGGCAACAAGGGCACCAAGATACAAATGAAAGCAAATAGAAAACACACTTTGAAGAATCAGAGGCTTGTCTCACCTCCTGTGGACTCTGTCCTGTGAAGAAGTGGCATCACCACCAGAGCTTCACTGGGACAAAGAATGGAGTTGAAAAGGTGTTACTGCAGCATTTGGAGGAAGAAAGCACGTGCCACTGAGCATCACTGCCATGCACACTCCGTATGAGATGCTGACATTTAAAACCCCCTGGTCAGAACCAGGTGGAATGGGGCCATTCCTACCCAAGCCCTCGGCATGAGGGCCACTGCCTCTCCCTTCCTCACGCTGACCAGGACTGCTGTTCTCTACCTGTAAAGTTTATCCCTGTGAAAAACCTACCAAGAACATTGCCTCTTTAAAACAGAATAGTTTCAAAGTAGCAGTGCTTTTCAAAAGCTGCAGATATTTGTAGTGAAAAATTCCAGAGTAGCTCTAGTTGTGAGAGCAAGAGTATTTTTATTTAATTAAATGCAAATTGAAAACTTTTTTTTTTTAATAAAAGCTATTATTAAATTCTAAAAAAAAAAAGAAGGCAGCAAAGATCTGAGTGAGGTTAAGTCAGTCACTAAAGGGAACAACACAAGCTTAACTGATAGTGAGAAGAACAGCAACTATAATAGCTGAAAAATTATCAGGTCTTCAGGTCAAAAGATCAGAAGCACTAAACAGACCCTTCTGTTTATTCCATTGTCATACATTTTGATGCTTTGTAGATCCTAAAGGAAGTAGTCAAGGTCAAGTTAGAGGGAACCTGTTTCTTGTGTTCTAGTAAGATCGTTTTTAAACTTCAACTTACCTCTGGGTCCAAGCCAAACATCAAAATAACTATTGATTGTTTTATCCAGAAGTTCCATTCTACAACCTACTGAAATGGAAAGGAGAAAGTTAGTTTTTCTGCTCATGAAAATAGTTTAATCCTCTGAACGCCATCTGTTAAGAGTTAACAAAGAAAATACTAATATGCAAAAATTCAAGCAATCATATTGGAATTTCTCAGTGTATACAAGATAAAGCTTATTTTAGTCTCAGAGAATCATTTGTGTATAAGCTGTATTTCCCACTATTTAATCATAGATCTAGATGCACAGAAGCTTAAAAAATTTAATTGAGAGTAACCTGAAGTGCTTTTCAATTCTGTATTCTGTATGTGCAAATAAAAGATGGAATCTTGCAAAATCCCTCAGTAAAGAGGAAGATTGGACTCTGAGAAAGCCAGCAACACCGAAATTTTGAATATATGACTATGAAGCTCTTTTAACAGAGCCTCAAACAGCTGGCAACGCTGTCTGGGGAGGAGGAGGGAAGGGGGGAAAAAGTGAAAACTGGCTCTGCTATCACTTGCAGATAGGTGACTGATTACAGCCCTGATAAACAGCCCATAAAAACAAGAGATCAACAGTAACTGAGTGACAGAGAGGGCTGCAGAGGCCAGGGAGAAAACACTGCAGTTCGTGGCATAAGCATCTCCAGTTCCAGAACCTGCTTACTGGTAAAACATTACCAGATGAAACTCCTCCAACATCAGTAGAGTGATTCAAATGTCATCTGTCAGCAATTCTTATGGACACTATTTGTTGGTAGTATCTGGTTTATAAACTGGGATACTTAAAATTGCTCTACCTTCCTAAGGATAAAAGAGGAAAGAAGTACCAACACTTCCCATGAGCAGGGACAACTGTCCACAAAGCTGTTCTCAAGAGGAAGTCATTTTCTTCTTAAGAAAAAAAACCCCTTTTGATTTCCTCTTTTCTACCTAGAACTGTACTGAACTTTCACTAATAAAATTTTATCCATTTTTAATAGGATGGTTTTCACTTCTTGATTATTCTCCTTCCCTAAAGTACTAATATTAACAGCAATTTTTAGTTATGGGGAAATGACACAGGCAACACGAGCTGTCAGCATACCCACACAGCACAAACCAAAACAATTAAACAAGCTTTCACACAGTGGATAACAACAAAAAAGTTCATCTTTTCCAGTTCAAGCTAAAGAAACCTGTGAAAACCCCACCTCTAGGGGTTTTCTGATTCATGCAAGTAAAATTAACAGTATGCCCTCTGGTTTTAGTCAGCTGGGACTGAAACCTCCGTTTCTCCCAGGTTCAGCAAGAAAAGCCAAGCCGAATGCAGCGATGCTCTCCCCAGTTCAGAGCAGGACCGGGAGTCACCCAGCAAACGCAGGGGCTTTGCCTTCTCACGGGACCAAGGAAATACCAGGGGCCCAATTACATTCATTTATATTGTGCAGTGTGTTCTGTGCAGGCACACCCCTCCCCCGCAGGGCCCAGGCAGGAGGTTGATCTGCTCACCAACACTTCTGGCTGCACCACAACCCATCACCATTCCCTGCAGGGCTCTCGGGGACACGCAGAACAGATTTTCCCCTCAGTGTTGTCCTGCTCTGGACTACACAAAGCCACAGAAACATCCGTGGAATCTGGTCACCAGGCACAAACAAGAGCTCGATCGAAATAAGCAGAAGTGTTAAAAGTATTCTGCAGTCCCAATTCATACTGGTTTTATTTTTTGACTGAAGACGCCTAGCCCAAGTAAGCAAACACTTCACAAAAAGTGCATTTTTGGGATTCTGTCATCTCACCAGCTATGGTACACAAACTGAGCCATTTGTGTCAATGTCCACAGCACTGGAATGCTGGTGTCCTAGGATTAAGGGAATTTAAGTGAGAAGCCTATGCTGTGTTGTCCGAAGCACAAACATCAGGAAGGCTGTGAGAAATGAGTAAAAAATTCCAAGAAAAAAGGTATCCAGAGAAAATTGAGGTTTTTTTCACCTCACCTCTTTCCCCCCCCCCCCAATCTATCATCTACTAAATATCGCCAGGAAAAGCACTCCCTGGCAGGTAACTCATTTTGTTGTTAGAAATCCCCACTTACTCACTTTGTCTGTTGCTTCTTTGATCCAGTGCTGAATGATCCAGTTAAGCAGCACAGCACCAGCCAATAACCCACATTTGTGTCTGACTTCAACTTCCCTTCTCACAGGGGAAGGCTTCAGATGGGAGAGTTTGTTTCAAAAACAAAAGTTCATCACACAACAATATATTAAAAAATTCAATTCAGAACTGACTTGCTACATACTGTTGTTTGCTGGACAGTAAAAATGCAGATATGTAAATGAAACAATTAAGAAAGCAGAGACAAACTCTGCCTAGCTATAGCAAAGATAGGAAGAAATGAAACTTCATGTTCAACCCTTCCATAAAATTGGAATTAAAACTCATTCTCCAAGAGAAGGAGTCCTTCTGCAGAGGGCTGGTACCCCAAAGCAGCTTTTTGAACCAGTATGATCAGACAGCACATTGTAAAAGGCACAGCAAACCAAAAACTACTCCTGGTGTTGATTTCCAGAATTTGCAGAAGACATTGCTTCAAAAGGAACTCATTTGTGCAACAGAAAAACAGAAGGAAACAATCTGCTTTTGTTCCAGAGGGGGTCATGTGAAAATGCATCAAGTCTCCTGCCAACAGCCACACAACATTAAAACACTTGCTTCAACAGCAGCAACTACAAGGGTTCTTTTTTAATTAGAATAGTTAACCAATTCAGAGGAACATCGACTCCCAGAAAAATTAAACCAATGGTCATTTGAAACACTGAAATCATCATGTTTCCTAATACTGAAAATAAGCAAATTCTGCAGCTACCACATACACGAGCAGATCAGCAACACTCCTTCACCCGGAAGTCAGTCCACAGCAAGGCACACTATACACAGAATTACAGAATGATTTGGGTTGGAAGGAAACTTTAGAGGTAATCTAGTCCAACCACCTCTGCCACAGCAAGACATCTTCCATTTGATCCGGTTGCTCAGAGCCCCATCCAACCTGAGATGGAATGTTTTCAGGGATGGGGCATCTACCACTTCTCTGGGCAACCTATTACAGTGTTTCAACACTGTAAAAAATGTCTTCATTCTATCTTGTCTAAATCTGCTCTCTTTTAGTCTAAAATCATTGCCCCTTGTCCTATAACCACCGTCACTACTAAAAAGTTTGTCACCATTTTCCTTGTAGGCCCCCTTTAGGTACTGGAATGCCACAAAAAGGTCTCCCTGGACCCTTCCCTTCTCCAGGCTGGCCAGCCTCAACTCTCTCAGCCTGTTTCCACAGGAGAGGTGCTCTAGTCCCCTGATCTCCTCTGAACCCACTCTAACATGCCCACGTCTTTCTTGTCTTGGGACCTCCAGAGCTGGATGCAGCACTCCAGGTAAGGCCTCACAAGAACAGAGCAAAGAGAAAGAACCACATCCCTTGACCTGTTGGCCACGTTCCTTTTGATACATCCCAGGATACAAATGGCTTTCTGGCCTGTGAGCACATATTGCCAGCTCATGTCCAGGCTCTCATCCACCAGCAGGCCAAGTCTTTCTCAGCACAGCTGCTTTGAATCCCCTCCTCCCCCAAACCTTACTGATGCCATGGACTGCCCCAACCCAGGTGCAGGGCCTTATACCTGTCCTTAATGAACCTCATCAGGTTCCCATGGGCCCACTTCTTGAGCCTGTCCAGGTCCCTGGGGACAGCACCCCAGGCATGTCAGCCACACCAGTCAGCTTGGTGATGCTGGAAAGCTTGCTGGGAGTGCACTCAATCCTGCTGTCCATGTCATTGACAGAGACATTAAACAGTACTGGTCCAACACAGACCCCTGAGGGGCACCACCTGTCCATCAGCACTCTGAGCTATGACCCTCCAGAGGTGGTCATCCAACCAATTACTTATCCACCAAACAGTCCACTCAACAAATCCATATCTCTCCAATTTAGAGGGAAGGATGTTGTGACTGATCGTGTCAAAGGCCTTACAGAAGACCAGACAGACGACATCTGCAGCCTTATTTAGTGCCTATAGCTAGAAAAAAAAACCCCAATCAATTATGCGAGACAATGCTTTTTTAAACATGTACCTCTAAATATAACACTGATTTTTTTCCTAACCTGCCTTTCTACAATAGACAGGAAAGAAAACATCCTATCTGCTACCAAATTTTACCAGTGCAGTAAGGTTCCTGAACACTAGTGCAAGTTGGATCAGAATCCAGAAGCACTCAGGCTTACAATCTGAAAGATTTCACTCCTTCAAGTCCAAATATCTAACATATTAAAAAACCCTACCTGATGTTTTAAACAAAACAAGATTACTGGACTTCAATTCTGCAATGCAAACACAACGAAGGCTAAACTTGCCCCAACATGATTGAGGACTACCATTAAAATATTACTTTTTCAATAATCCTCTGGATTTTGACAGACACCTTTTTTTTGGACATCCACAGGTCATTTTGCATCCTTGACTCACTTCTGGCACTATGAGCTGAGACAAGCACCATGCTCCAGAAGCCAGCTGTGTGTCTGGGCAGAAGATGTGAGCTCAGTCTAGGCATGGATGGCCCCAGTGCTTCTTGGTGTGATAATCAAAAATACAATGCAAAGCCTTTTCTTGCAGTATATATTTTTAAAATTTATTTATAAAAAGCCTTTCATGTAGGCTACAAGCATTGACAACTTGCTCTTCTAATGCATATCATTACTCTCTGAGGAAAGGGCTACTAAATCTGAAGGATTTCAGCCAGCTCCTGCCCTTCCAAAAGGAAATTCTCTATGCTTTCCACCAAAAACTGTGAAGTTTATGCCAAAAAGGAATTTACTAATTCTTGGTCACATTTTAATGTTGTTTCGACTTTGTTCTTGGAGCAATTTTCCAGTTGCAAAGATGATGCACAAAAATATAAACGTTTGCCCTTCGTCCTATGGCACCCTTTTAAAGCAAATGAAACAGCAGCAAAAAACCATTTTGAGCTCAAAGCACTGGAAGCCTGCTCCCTTTAAGTAGGACCCTCCAGCCCTCGCTCTGCTGCTCAAGAACTCCCTGAAACAGATCCCAGATTTCACATCTAAGTGCCTGGAGTTCCAAAAAAATCCCCAAAATAGGCATCCAAATCATTGTGCAGCAACCCGCTGTCAGGACTGGCTGCTCAGCCCTCTTGGAAAACAGCCACTTTCACCGTTCTTAAATTAGGACTTCGAAGCCTAATTTTAGGCACTTGCTTTTGGACATTCTGATTTGTGTTTTTTTGTTCAAATGATGTTTCCCAGTCCCTGCCACTGCAGAGGTGACTCCTGTTTTCCCTCCTCCAAAAACCCAATGAGCCCACTGCTGTTTGCTTTTGTACATGTACTGGAACTGAAAATCTCAGCTGTTTGAGAACTGGAAGACAGCACAGATAATCGAAGCTGTCAACCATTTTCTGTCCATTTGCCAAAGCTGCTCAGTTTCTCCTTTCTAGTCCCAAAGCCTTAACCACCCCTTGCATGTATTCCCTTCACTTTCAACTTCCTGCCAACCCCAGATTACCCTTTTTCTCCTTTCTGAATATTCTCTTAGGTCCCAAGCATGCTTAACATTAGCAACAAAAAGGAGTTCAGAATAAATTACAGTCCGTATTGATCTGAAAGTACAGGTATCCATTTACTTTATGGGAAACCAGGTGAAGCACGAGTGCTGCAGATTATGCACTTTTGCTAAAACAGAAGAAACTATTTTTAAACTTTATTTTGCATCTGTATGTCTAGCAAAGTGATGCGGATTTTTGGCCCCCTTGCATCAGCAGCAAATCCTCCAGCTTGCTGCTGACACATTGGGACCCACAGTGCTGAGCTTTCACACTCTCTGGCAGCACCAGCATAAGGAAGTTTAGAAATAAATCACTTGTATAAAATTCAGAGAAGCGTAAAAAATGCAGGACAAAGGAAAGAAGCCAGTTTTGAACAATTTAACCTCAATGGGATTTCAAACCATTTGGAAATGCAGGGGGTAAAGGAAGACTTTGGGCACTTAACTTTAGGGGTAATTTCATGCCATTACTTTTCCTGTCACTCCACTGCCCTTCCCCCCCCAAATCCTTCAATAATGGTTACCTTCACACATAAACACAGTTCTGGTAACTGCAGTATTTTACAGAACAGAAACAAATACAAGAAAGAATACTGCAAAACAGAGTAACTACTTGTGCTCAATACCTAATTAAATCAGAATCTGATGATCTTCAGATAGAAGAGTTAAAAGTCCTTGAACTTTTATTCACACTTTCCAGAGATCTAAACTTACTCAAATAGGATCTGAGCATCCCAGGATTAGAATATTCATACAAAATTCACCCCCTTGCACTCGACAGCTCTTTATATGACAGGGACAACTTCAGACAGAGGGAAAACACCAATGGTGATGGCCAAGCAGGAGGAGCAAGTTGGAAAAAAACACAAAAACACATCCATGGAATTATTAAGAATCAGAGGAAAATGGTTCACCATTGCCTCTCCATGGAAGAGATGGAAGCATGCATCCAATATCCACCTACAAATAGGGATCTTTCGTGCTGCAAAGCCCCTCTGAGCAGCAGCAGATCTGGGATCCCTCAGCACGATAGTTTTCTCAACAGCATGTATTTTCCTGGAATAAAGTATTCAAGGGTGTATCCTGTGCCCAGCCACTGTATCTGTACCCCAACACTGCAACACTGGAGACTTCCTCACCACTGCCAGCTAATACCTCTGGTGCTGTTAGAGCAACACAGTGCAGACTGGAAAAGTATTTACAGAACTAAAATGTGGAGGGAGAAAAGTCAAAGTACGCAGGTTTATTCAACTGCTGTGTTTGTAATAGCTTGTGACTATAAAATGTACAAGGATGCTAAAAAGACAACTCCTGTATGGGGTTAAAGAACTGCTTCTCACTTTTGTTGTTGTTGTTGTTTTAAGTGGAAAAGAAACAGTAGAGAGGATCTGCAGCAAACCAGGTTTGATGGAAACAGGGAGAATGCATACATGGCACAAGACTAACAAGTCAACTTTTTTGTAAGGAATGCCAAAGTACAGCATCTGTCAGATAGCTTTGCTCCAAAGCTCCCCTCCCCAAGCACTATGGCAGTGTTTATTAACACCTACTCTTTGAATCTGATGCTCCCTCTTTTTACTGGAGTTCACAATGGAAAACTAGCCTCAGCTTGCCCAAGAAGCTAAAGAGAGCTGAGAAGATGAAGAAGTCAAAAGCTAAGTCCAAAGGGCCATAAGGACTTTAACGTTCATTTCTGGTTTCATTTCTCTTATTTGAGTGCCACCTGCAAGAAGGCCTGAAAAACTCTTCTCCTCTTTAATAAATGGACTCCTGTACTCTCTGTCTGTGTACGTCACTCAAACTTTATACTTCCACGTGAGAAAAATAAAGTCATAGTCCCTAAAAGCTTATTTTAATAAGCCGCCTTGGTCAAAAGGCTGCATTTTCTGACAACAGACCTGATGAGACTACAGCCAGCAGGACCAAAGGATAGAGAAGCCCAGCCTTCCATGACCATTATCAACAGCAGAGTTCAAGAGCACTGTGTACCTTCAAGATAGTAGATGTACCTGGAGATACAGTCCAACCCCCCTGCCAAGAAAGGGTCACCTAAAGCAGGTGACACAGGAACACATTCAGGTGGGTTTTCAATGTCTCCAGAGAGGAAGACTCCATGACCTCCCTGGGGAGCCTGTTCCAGTGCTCTGCCACCCTCAATGTAAAGAAGTTCTTCCTCATGTTGAGGTGGAACTTCTTGTGTTTTAGCTTAAGGCCATTGCTCCTTATCCTGTCACTGATCACCACCAAAGAGTCTGGCACCATCTTCCTGGCATCTGCTTTTGAGATATTGATACATATGGATGAGATCCCCTCCCAGTCTCCTCTTCTCCAGATGAAAAAGGCTCAGCTCCCCCAGCCTCTCCTCATAAGAGAGATACTCCAGACCTTTCATATATTCATGGCCTCTGCTGGATGCTTTCCAGTAGCTCCTTGTCTTTCCTGTACTGAGGAGCCCAGAACTGGACACAGCATTCCCCATGCAGCCACACTAGGGCTGAGAAGAGGGGCACAATCGCTTCCCTCAACTGTTGGCCACACTCTTCCCAATGCATTCCAGGACACCACTGGCTCTGCGGGCTGCAAAGGCACACTGCCAGCTCATGGACAGCTCATCCATCAAAACCTCCCACGTCCTTCTCTGCAGATCTGCTCTCTAGGAGGTCAAACCCCAAACTGCACTAGGACTTGGGGTTACTCCTCCTCAGGTGCAGTACCCTATGCTTGCCCTTGTTGAACCTCATCAGCTTTCCCTTTGCCCAACTCTCCAGCCTATGAAGGTCCCTGAGGTTGCTGAGAGTGTATTTTATCCCTTTATCCAGGTTGCTGATAAACAAAATGAGTAAGACTGGACCCTGGTTCCCGGAGTATGCCACACACTACAAACCTCCAATTGGATTCTACTCCTCTGATCATAACCCTCTGAGCTGTGCCATTCAGCCAGTTCTTGATCCACCCTGCTGTCCATTCCTATAACCCACATTTCCTGAGTTTACCTATGAGGATGTTATAGGAGACAGAGTCAAAAGCCTTGCAGAAATCAAGGTAGAGAACACCCACTGTTCTCCCCTCATCAACCCACCCTGCCATGTCATGTAGAGGGCATGATCTCCCCTTGGTGAATCCATGCTGACTATTCATGATGACAGCTAGCTTTAACTAGAAAGTGGTACAAAAAGTGTTCTTTTCCCCCATCATTCTGAAAATTAATAGAAAAGAAGAAAAAATTTACTTCAGGTGCAAGGTTATGCCATGGCATCATGCTGCTCAGGACAAAACCATTCCACTAGGCAAACAGTACAAAAGTCACAGGCTAATTACTCAGAAAATCAACTGCCTTCAAGATCTAATCTCCTTTCCAATAACACTCTGTAAGGCAAGATTTTGACCCTGTTCCTGCCCAGGACTCACAAGGAGTATTGAAACTTAAGATGACATGTCCTGGCATAGGGACAGAAAATGATGAGAAAGGAAATTTTTTACAGACGCATTAGTCAGATGATTCCCCTCCACCTTTCCCTTCTTGTACAAGACTTTGCACATCTGTAAACAAATGGTTGCCAAAACCATGCAGCCAGGTGGTGGCATTTCTGTTACAGAAGCTCAAGGTTGAAAAGCGTAGTGGGTCCTGAGAAGCTGAACATCCTTGACTGCACAAGATCTGTGCCAAACCAGCAAGTTTTGGGGTACCAAATTATTGCGCTACCAAGGGCCCCTGAAAAAGAGGACTAATGCCTGGAGTCAACAGAAAAGAAGGCATTTCTACCTGTACATTTCCTTGGTTTGATTTTGGCAGCACTTTCCTAAATGTTAGTTCATCAGAAGACCCTGCTCCAGAAGGCAAAGTACTGCAGTTCCTTATGTTTTATTCTTTGTTTTAAGGGTAGAAAGACCAACGAACCAATCAGAAGGAAACACTGTAATAGTAAAGCTTGGTGTGATCTTATCACTAACTCTTTCTATAAACTTTAAAAAGCAGCTGAATAATTAACAGCAACTTCCAAGCTGTCTTCTGCAAGCTCATAAAAGATTCAGGCACCTGCAGAAGTCAGACAGTGAATTCCAGGAAAATAAGTTCCTTTCCTCCAAAGTTTAGCGACTCTTTTCTTTCAATAAGGGGCAACAAAATCCTGGTGCAACAAATTCCCCTATTGCCACTAAAATCTGTCCCAAGAAAGAACAGCTAGACTGAACCCCCAGCTCCAGCACCAAGGTGCTAAAGGTTTTATTACATTTGCTTCACAAATTTCTGCAAGTATTGCAGAAAAAGCAGGGCAAAGTATTGTAATTTGATGCAATATATCTGCTTTAAATACAGAGACAAACCAATATCCATACAAACAGCAGTCAACAGGTTTCCTTCCCAACCCTGCAGCTACCCCATACTCAGCAGAGCAGCACACCCTGAAAAGGGAGCACCAGATACATCCCTCTGCTTGTGCAAAGTCTCTCAAACATCTTCAGCAACTTATCCATAAAGATAAGAATCTCTGTTCAAATGGCATTTTTCCTACTCACTCCTGTTGTGGTGTCAGCTCACATCCACCAGGAATTCTCAGGCTAACAGCCACCACATCACCTCATCCTTGCTCTACCTTCTCCTTTCAGTCAGGCCCATAGCTGTAAAATCATACCCACGGCATGTGGAGTGATCAGGAGAAACCAAGAACAGATCTGACACTGCTGCAAGGGCTGCTTTCATTCCTTCCCTACTCTCTACCTGGGTAGAGGGAACCTGGAAAAATTGAGGTAGCCCCACAGAAACCAGGCAAGCAAGAAGATCAGCTTTCAGTGGGGTCCATCCATCCCATTGCCTGCTTTACTGCAGGAGAAGCATTGGCACAGGGTAGGCATGTGGGTACAAAGATGTCTTACCCAACTGGAGCTGAGCAAAGCCATCACACTGCACACAGCAAGGAACACATGCAAAAAGAAAGGTAAATAAAACAGACAGACAAGAAGGAAGATACAAAATGCTTAAAGTGGAATTCTAAAAAGCTACTGAGATGAGGCCAAAATAAAATGCAACGCACAAGCATCATTTAACATATAGGAATGATTCTAGTGAAAAGTGCAAGAATTGCAGAAAAAATAAAACATGAAAAAAGATCATACAAAATACGTCATGCAAAGCTAACTAACAGAGATTCTTAAATATAATTTTAGCAGCATGAACTAATAGATTATTACACTATAGAAAGCAAACAGGGAGAAGGGACAGGGGAAGAAGGTTAATCATCGAGACCCAACAGACAGAGATCAACAACAGGGCTTTTTTCAAAAAAAGGCAACTTGAATGTTAACTCTAAACACGGCAAAACTATTCCAATAGAAACAGAGCTAATGAAAATAAATACACAGAAATAGACATAAATAAAAAGCTAACCAGACAGTGAATATGATCAAAAACTTACTACATAATGGCCAACCTGCAGTTGAGGGCCTTGAGGACAGAGGAGAAGAGTCCCCTCCAATTCTCAGCCTTAAAGCTTGTTATACTGTAAGAAACCACAAACAACAACAACAAAAACCCAAACACATTGCTACGTAATTAGTGATTTACACATGGAAACTAAACTCTTCCCATTACTATGCTCACTGCAGCAAAGTGAAAGCCTAACTTACAGTGTATTATAACTGCTCATATTTCGTCGGGAGTGAAAGACAGGCCTAATTAAGCTGCATTTCATCAGCCACACTTGTAACTCTTTAAACCCTTTTTCAAAGACAAGCTCTTTAGCCTCTATAATAAGACTGTGCACAATAATTATAAAGATGACAACATATTAAAAAGTTGCTCAGCAGGTAAACCCAAATCTTTAAATTCTTAGAGCACCTATTTCATACATGTTTTGTACAGACTGTGTAGGATACAAAATAATGCTTAAGGCAATAAAACCACTTATTCATGTCGGCAGCTTTCTTTCCTCTCCAGAATCTCATCACACCACAGCTCTATTTTTACTAGATGCTAAAAGCAAAACATAATTTTGTGCAAAAAACCCTTCCACAAACCAATTTTTCAAGTATCAAAGACCATTCTAGTGGTTGCAGGTTATTCTTTCACAATGTTATTCTCTCTCTGTAATACAAGCCCTCCACACAGATGTGTCATCTCTGAAATCAACAGCAGCAAAGGCACTCTTCATTTAAACAGATCTGTTATTCTGGACCAGAGAAGGTAAATCCTCAAGTTCATATCCCCATGCAGGAACTCATATATGGTGAAAGAATAGGGGAAGAAAAGGAAAAACCACCAAACAGTGAGATTTTGTTAACATTCTTCTCTCACATTAATGACTGACAGGGTAGGTGGGAATTTGGTAAGGGTCTCAGAAGAGCGATGATGCTGCAGGAGGTGTCAAGAGCTGCCAATGGCTGATTAGGGCTTGTTCATATTAGGGCTTCTTCACTGGCTCAGCACAAAACCCAGCTCTGCCACAGTGCTCCGCAAAACAACCTCCCAGGGCATTGGGCAAATAAGTTTAAAGAACCAAAACACGAAAAATAGATACAGACAGAAATAGGAAAGTGTGAAAAGGAGCAGCAATGAAAAACAAAGTGTGGAGAGGGGTGCAAAACCCCTTAACTTCATTGCTAAGCTCCTTCATGTCTGCAGTTGGTGACTGACAGTCCCTGTCACTGCAAGTTCATCTCCTCCCAAGGCCATGCATCTCTCCTTTGGAGGAAACACAGCACTAAAGGATGTAAATAAAGCACTCCCTCCAAGATGATTGATTTTCATATACTGTAAACAGTGATTAACACCTGGATACATCCCTGTGTTCTCACCAAGTGTGTCCTTCAGGACTCAGATCTGTATTTTGCCAACTCCATGAATGTGTATTTTAAGACACAAAGTCAAACTGCATGAACAGTTTGAACACTGCACTGTGTTATGTGCAGCTGATACCTGCACTGGTGCATTGTGAGAGCTGGTTTCACGTGTTTTGTGAAACCAAGAAGTATTCAGCCTGCACAACTCAAATTCATGATAGCTTTGCAATTGTTTTGATTTGAATATTGGATCTAAACAAGTTTATCACTGAATTTAGAAGGAATGAGTCAATTCAGACAGACTTAAAAAAAAAGGCAAGAAAAATCTCTGAAAACAGCATTAGCAGTCCCTTCCTGTACTGTAATGCAAACCACTTAGCTGTTGTGATAGAACAAGAAATCAATAAAAAGAAGTACCAAAGGATATTATTTTTGTTCAGCAAGGCATGGCCAGACTTGCAGCCTGCTTTTGTGTGCTTCAAAGGGAGATGATGGTGGTTTTGAAAGAGATAAAAAAAAGATAGGGAAGTTAGAGGTTCCGAGAACCTGTCAAGTAAAAGTGGAGGATGGAATATGCCTCTGAGAATTACTTGGAAACCTAATGAAGGCTGCAAAAACAGAGGACAGAGTATCATGGTTTGACCCTTGCTGGCAACTACTACCCCACAGCTGCTTGTTCACCCCTCTGCAGATCTGGTGGGATAGTGGAAAGAATTGGAAAAAGAGCAAGCCTGTGGATGAGGTAAAAATGGTTTAATAAATGAACTAAAGTTAATCATCATCACAACAACAACTCATGCATTATCAGGGCAATGATCTACACTGAAACACAGCAGCCTTTCTGTCACTACCTGTATTTCTATTGCTTTTTTCCCCTTGTTTTTATCTGAACAGACAAATGCAGTACTCCTTACTGACTTGCTTAGTGCCATCTCTCAGTCTCTATGTAATGGGTCTGCCACCCTATATACTGCTGCTGTTGCTGTTACCTTGTACCTGCGCTTTCCTTTAGCCCTTACATCACATTGCAACCTCTTGCAGAAGGTGATGAGGTCACTCACCCAAAATTTCCCAACCCATGGCTGAAGCTGGTGGCTGGGGCTGGGCAAGCCCAGCCACCCCTTCTACAGCCAGGGCAAACAAGGGGCTGCAGTGGTGGCCACGGTCTAAGCTGCATCTTCTGGGTGGCAGACAAGTCAGAATTCAATAAATATGAAAGAACCTGCTCAAATCTTTTGCAAGAGGCTTTTCTGCTTAGGCCTGTTACAGAGGCAGAGAAAAACTCCCAAGTATCCAGGCCTGCTGGACCAGCAGCTTATTTTCTGACACTGTATCACATATGTTAGTAAGAAAAGAATATTCTGCACCACATTAGAAGCGCAGGTATTTTCTCCATTAATGAGGCTTCATGCATGCAGAAAATCAAGCTCACAAGATTAACATAAACCTTAACAACACGCCACTGTACAAAACTGAACTGAGGGATAAATGTATGATGCAAGGGATAAATGCATGACCCTAACTTAGGACAACCAGCTGAGAGTTTGCACCAGTTCACAGGGCCTGTGATCAGCTAAGACCAACCCCTCCAGCCAGTACTGCAAAAGAGAAATGAAGCACCAAACCACAGTCAGACATTCACCATGAGCACCTGCTACCCTACAATCCACAGACGCACAGACATAAAAAATGCAAGCACAACTACCACTGTGTCCTTCAAAGCCAAATCCCGGTCTGTATGCCTCTACCAACACTTCTCGCAGTCACCACATGAGTTCTTGCTCAAAAACACTCAAACAGCCACATAAATTAACTGAACTTGGTGATGCCTCCTGGTAATCACACGTGCCCTGCACCTGAAGTAGCTTGGCACTTGAACTTCAACATCCAAAAAGGTTTCTCAAGTTTCTTTTTCTAAAGGGCAGGGTGATGTTAAACATTACAGAAGGTCATCCTTCTAACTGGTTAAAGGTTTAATTACTGTTATTCAAGTTAAAGGTTTTCCCTACTGTTTGGCAAAGAGATGATTCTCAAAATGATGATTCAAGACACCAGTATTTTTAAAAGTAACCCGAGAGTCGGAAATATTCCTTCAGGAAAAGGTGAACATAAGCTTTCTGATTCAATTATGTGTGTAGAAATAGCACATCTAAGGGGATGACTATAGACATTAAGGTATAAAGGCCTGTAGTTTCCCAGGTCTTCATCACCTCAAGTGAACCCAAACATGAGGACCCAGGATCAGCTCAAGAACTAGACCTCTAAGTTTGGACCACTATGTTGACAACTGATACAGTAATGGCAAAGGTTAAGAGTAGATTTCTTTTGTTCATTTCCAAGAGCTTCAAGATCTTTCTTTGAATATAAATGCCATGTTTTTAACTCAGCAGAGGAGCTGCTCCTCCACCAAGTTGTCTGCTCCAAACCCTAAATGTCCAGTATCTAAGGGAAGAAGGTATTTTCCCACAACTAGTACTTGTTATGAGCTCCTTAGGCAACATGGACCCAGAAGAAATACTCCTTTAATCCAAAATGTTTCCCAGTAAGTTTATAACAGTATAAAGTAAGTGGAGAGGAAAAAAAGAAAAAAGGCAGCAATGCAAACCTGCTGGCATATTAATTAACTACCGAAACATATGGCCTACGACCGTAAATACTTTGAGTTGTATTTACTTTAATAAGCTAAACCACATTTTTCTGCAAATTAGTACTTGTTAGCTTTTGTCTAACACTGGGAACATCCTTAAGATGACACGAATAAGAACATCCATCCACATAAAAGCTGAATTGTTATTACCTGAAATCAAGACTATGTCCTTTTTGAACTCAAGTATATGTTTTACAGCAGGACCTGAACACGTGCACAGGACGAAAGCAATTACCCTCCAGTCACTGCCAAGACAACTGGCAAGAGGAGACGCACTTCCCTCAAGGTCGCAGAGGGAGAGGAGCACTTTCAGGCGATAACGGAAGAGGAACTTTGTTCAAATCACTGACCCAGTGTCTCAAAGGACAGGGTTATGTAGGGATCAAAGAGCAGGGCAGAATTTGAGAATGTATTTATTCCACATTCGCTGTAGCTTTGCACAAGCAAGTTTTATCTCCTGTAAATGTTAATGCAACTCAGCGCATTCAGTAATCGCCCAAAGCATCTCACTTGTCAGGAAAATGTTCAGTATGAAGTTTTGACGTGGAGGTCAATTAAATCCAGACAACTGCAGCATAAATACACATTCATGAGAAGTTTTTATACTTCTACCTACTCTAGGGCATTGGTCATTAACAAGGCTATCATTAATGAAGCACAACCTCTACAGCTAATAATGTTTTAATAAGGTCAAAAAATACCCAGATGCACTGGGATACCAAAGCCAACTCTTAATTCACAGCACTGAGAATGGCATAAGTAACATGATTTATTTGCTCATGGAGAAGTGACAACTGCACCCAGCAGCATTCACCTGTAAAATCTCTACACATGGTCAGGGAATTTATTTGGCACTGTGCATTCTAGATGCACTAGGCTTTGTGTTTCCCACAAGTCAACAACCATTTCACCAAGGAAATGAAATAATTCTCCAATGCAACCAATACAGTGGGAAAGCATTTACTGATGGCACACTTTGGACAAGTTTGCTCTTGTGCTTATTTACCCTGTAAGATAATGTGTCCTGAATGCCAAAACACAAACAGAGAAATCAAAGCAATAAATTTCAGGAGATTAATTTCATTAAATAGATCTAAGGAGAGCCACTGTGTATATAGTTGACAACGACTCTATGCCTTATTTCCATAGTAAGATCAGAGGCAGGATTTGTAAATCAAAAAATCAATTCATGTCACTGTTTGCTTTACCTTTATCAAACAGAGATCTAACTGCTGTTCTCTCAGATGATGGGGACAGGTTTTAGTGCCCTCAGGAACCCAGATATAAATCAGTTTTCCCAGTCAGCACTTAGGAACCGCAGGGATGTCAGCCTAAGCAATGCCCTCTTAAACATATTGCTGCAATACCAAATTTAAACAGCCTTAGAAAGGGTCACAGCAAAGCCATCTTACCTGGAAATAAGTTTTTAAACTAACCAGTTTCTATGTAATTCATTGATTATCCTTTCAATTTGTCCTTGTGTGTGTTCTTCCACTTAATGGAAAAAAGCATTTTCAATGCTAGCATGCATAAACCCTCTGGATGGCAGGGTTCTTCTGCATTTTCAACACATTTGAAAATCATAAAACAAATCAGCAACTATATTATATATGACAAAACAGCTACAGGTTACAAGGATTATTGTCAGTTTTGTGAAGTGTCTGGATGCATATGGAGAAGTGTGCTCTGACTGTCATGCAGAAAACATCAATTTCTTCAGTCTGTTATACAGTCAGACAGCTTTGAAAACCTTATGCTGCATCCTTGAAGAACATAGTTTTGTACATTGTAAAAACAAGAAAACAGAAGCATTACTGCAAACAGCTGAGGCCAACAGGCCTCAAAGTATTCCTGTGTCTAAAGAGTTTTATAGACCTCATCCCTACACCACTAATTCAAGACATAGCACTGAAAGAAGGAAATGAAAGAGGATTAAGTTGTTCAGTTATGCAGTGGAGGTTACAGCAAACCATCATTACCTATAAATACCTTTATGAATTACATGAAGAGCTGTCAAATCCAACTGGAGCTTTAGTAGCTGTGAAGAGCCAACATTCTGCTTGTGATGCACCCCAAGACACCATGCCATTCATGGGAATACAACAACATGCCAAGGAGTAACAGGTAAAAGTATTTGTGGCTCTGCTTTTCAGCAAAGAATGAACAAAGAGAGACATGGATGTTCTAAATCAGACAACAAACCCTCCAAGTTTGGAACAAAAAATCCCACACCACTATGAGCCCATTCGCTCCAAAAGGCTTTCCTGATCCAAAACAGCCTTCTTGGCATGATTTGTCCCAGGAGACAACTCTGTGCACAGCACAGGCGCTCTGGCTCCCGCTGCTGTGGCAGAACCCCAGAGCCTGAGTGCTGACTAAGCCACCTCTCATGCTGGTGGCAAGGTGACACCAGGCATGGCACTGAGCCCACCCTCCACCACCACACCTCCCCTGCCCTGCCTGCTGGGCAGCGGCACAGGACCCACAATGAACATCCCTTGGTGACATCCTTTCACCACAAGCTCCAAGAAGGACTGAGGGGACAACAGACAGAGGCATGACACTGTTTTAACATTGCTCTGTAGGCAGTTGCTGTTTCTCTCCCAAAAGTTTGTCTTAGGCTGGATGCAGACAGCATTCACTGGGAGATTTGCTTTGTCTGCCACTGAGTGAGGGCTGCTGAGACCACCAGAAGATCAGTATTTTAACCTTGTGCTCTGTATCGGTGGTTTTTTTTCTGAGCTCAGCAGAAACAGAAGCTTTTGATGTTGCAATGTTTACTGCCCCAAAAATGAGGAAGGTAAAGGAATGAGGTCAGCTCAGTACTTGACAGCATTTAACCAATTATCAACTGAATGTCACTTACAAGAAATATGCTTTCCCAAGGGAGAGCTATGGAAAACAATCAGCACTGTGGCTTTCTACACATCTGTGGCTGCCAGACTCAAACACCAGGTCAGCCTGAAATCCTAAAATGTTGCCAGTCCCACCATTATTCCCCAAAATTCAAATTTTCAAATGTTATTTCCAAAAATCTGCTCCTAGCAAGTTGCAAAAGAATGAGCAATTAAAGGAACTGTCCTGACAGATTTACAGTATTATTTCAAATTTACATTTTTTTGTTCTGTTAATCTTATCTTCTCTAAGTTAATTCCTCTTGTAAACAACACAAAAGGAAGGTCAGCAGGGAAAGAAGAGATTAGACCATAGAATTCAAAATATTTCAATTCTGGCTGTATAAAAGACAAGGAATGCAACAAGAAGAATTCTTGCTGAGAAATGTAAGAACAACATCAACTTACTAAAAATACTGCAGTAAGTAACCCCAGAGACAAGCCAGACAGCACAGAATCTAAGTTAAAGATGCAATATTTAAGTACCAAGTATGCAGGAGTTTTAGTCAAAGACACTTCATCTGATCAGCTGCTACATAAAAGGTACTAACTCACAAAAAGTGTGACTGCTTTTTTAAAAAGCAGATTGAAGCACAGGGACCATCAGCCAGCTTGCAAGACAAAGCCACGCTGCATATTCATTTCACTGCTGCTCTCTCTCTGGTTGCATTTGAACACTAAAATACAGGAGACTTAAGGCAGATCACTTGTGATAAATTCACTTGGCTACTTATGGATAAAAAACACAAAGTGGGGCTTCCAGCATGAGTTACGTATTTAGTTTGTGCCTTGTAAGAAAAATTCAGTAAAATCAAGCAAATTCTGGCATGTCTTTTAGTGCTCTTGACGCATGTCAGCTGGCAATAGCATCCTTGAGGGCAAACCCACTCAACTTCAGCAAACTCAGAACAGTGGTCCTTTTCATTTACTCCTCAGTTCACAAAACGCTGGGAAGGGATCTCCACCCAGCTGACTCCAGACACCTCCAGGTACCACAAGTTTTCACGTGAAATCCTCCTTCAGTGCATGCAAGTACAGCTCCCCAAAGGCAGAGTACGTGCCTTAGCTATTTGCTGCTCTGAAAACAGACTATGTCTAGTGCACCCTAAATATATAAATACTTTTATAAAGAACTCCTGCTCTTATTGCTAAACAGCATCGGGTGATCACGTGTGTGTCACAGGTTTACTCTCCCTGACACAGCGGCTGGGAATGCACCAGTACTATCTCCAGCTACGGAGTATTTTAACAGCAGGCAAAAATCTCAGGCTGTGGCTGCACCGAAGGTGCAAGAAGGGTTTAGAGTGAAATACATCACAAAACTCCTCGGCGTTATTCACCAGTTCTTATTAAAACCAAATAAATTCCCTCCTTCTACGCATCAGCTTGATACTCATGCAGCAGCTCTGTCAGCCCGCATCTACAAAAGCTTCACAAAAGCTGCAAAACCCTCCACCCAGCCACGGCCACAAGCGATAATTTAAGCCTGCGTCTTAAGGCAGGCCCGCAGGGGCCAAGTCCTGGCAGGGAGCTGCTCTGGCAGAGATCAGCTCACCCTGGAAGCAACCTGGCCCAAAACTCTGGCTGAAGTCTGTGCCGCCACGGGAGACGCCCGCACGCTTGTTCTCCTCCGGTTTCAGCGGCAGGGCATGTTTCCATCTGCACGGAGCGGTTTTGCAGACTTCCTGATCGGAAGCATCCCAACTGCAGCCGTGCCCCTGCCTTGCTCTACCACCCCTAGCAGCCGGCTGAGCTCGTTGCTGGCGTTTTTTATCACAGCCCCGAGTGCTCTGGCACGGCACTGAATCCCACAGCAACACAGATCACCCGGAGCACTGAGAATACAAACGACCCGTACGGGGCACCGCCGTTCAGCCGTGGCTGGGACATGGAGGGGGCAATGTAACCCAGCTGCCAGAGGGAAAAACGCCTCTTCCCATATGCCAGGAGCCCTTCTCGCTGAGCAAGCCAAGGTACTACTATTCCTGCCCAGGTTTGCAAAACTGGCCTTTTGTCTGCAGACTCAGAGCACAGGTCGGCGCCGGAAAGCTCTCTGGAGTCGGATCCTCAGCTGCTGCATCCCTGGGAATCAGGGGAAGGGAATGTATGCAGAAAAGCAGCAAGCGCAAACAGGGAGGGAGAAAACACTTCAATTGCCCAAGACAATACTTCGCATAACCGCGAGCACTCCTGACTTCCAGTGCTGCTTTAGAGCCCGAGGGCTTCCAGGAGATGGAAGAGATAAAAGCAACGTCAAAGTTTTTAAGAAAGTCTCTGCACATGCATCTGACACACTGACACATTTCTATCGCATGCCCTTCCTTTTTGCTCATTTCCTAATGTTCGTACCCTTTCAGCACCTAGATTTTAAAGCGGGCCGGCAGCATTCACAGGCGCGGCGTCTCCTTGGCGCTGCTGTAACGCGGGGTCCGCCCTGTCCCACACACAGACCCGGGCACTGCCGGGACAGCGGCTCCGGTTATAAAGCAGCAACGCAGTCGGGGCCGCTGGGCAACAGCTCAGGGAAGGAGAAGGAGGAGAAGAAAGAGTCTTCCCTGCCGAGCCCGACAAGCCCCTCCACCGGCACCCTGCCCCTCTGCGCCCGGCGCCGCCCGCCCGCTCCCCTGGCCGGCAGCAGCTCCCTCAGCGGGGCCGGGCTGGCGGGACACACACCCTGCACACCCTCCGCGGCGGAAAAAACGGGTCAGGGTTTCTGTATGGAGCCGTGGCAGCGCTGAGCCCTCCTCGAGCCCCAGATCGGCAGCCTGCGGCCGGGGCTGGAGGCTGACGGGCGGGGTCTCCTCCCTTCCTGCCCCTGTTATTCCTCCCCACCCCGTGCCCCGCCACGGCGGAAGGCGCTGCCGCCGCCCGGGATGCAGTATCCATGGCAATGCGGGATTGCATCATGCTCTTGAATTGCACCGGGGGAAAGACGCTCCCGGCAAGAGCCCCGGCCCTTCCGCCGCCCCGTCCCCTCCCTCCCCCGGNCCGGGGGCGGGCGCGGCGCGCGAGGCCCCGCCCCCCGGGCGGCCGTGGGCTGACCGTGACGTCAGAGTGGTGCGGGGGGATAACGGGCCGAGGGGTGCTATGACGTCACGGGTGCCGGGAGCCAATGGGGGGCGGCTCCGCGCGGGGTCCCCCCCGCCTCGGGAGCGGCCCCGGGCCGCGACCAACAGGTCGGGAACGCGGAACGGGGAGAGGGAGGGCTTTCGGCAGGGGACCCCTGTGGAAAACAATATGGGACCGTGTAATTAAAGACTATCATGATGAGATGAGCCGCAGGCCTGCATTAAAGGTTCCAGGCAGATACAGTTGATGTCTTTTCTGTATTTTGAAGTAATGGGCTACAGCGTTACTGAATATAAACTCTGGCTGCAATAATTAGGTAGGATTTTAACTCAGTCGTATAATAAAACTACTGGTTTTGTTGTGGAATTTACATGCATATGTTGAGCCCCTCCCCATAGTGTCAGATGTCTGAAGAAAGAATGTCAAAGCATCCTCTTTGGCTCTTCTCCAATGGCCGAGATGCTCAACAGAGGAAGCATCACCCTCTCCAGACACTTCATTGCCTCCTAACGGGGCAATAGCGAGGGGGCTGTCGCATTTGTGTGGCAAATAATAACAAAGAAGTCTGTTTCTTCCTTCTCTCACATGCTCACTCTCTCGTAGCAGAAGATGACCTTTTAATATTTTTCCCCTCCTAAGAGTTTGTTCCGTCTCTTTGCTAATTAAATGAAAATGTTACATAAATAAAGAGCAGCTCGGCTTTGCAAAGCAGAGGAGTCAGGCAGCAATTTGCATGGGGCTTATTTAAGATCAAGTGTCTGCTCTCTATGGGAAGCAGTTAGCAATTTTAGAAAGCTGAAGTAATTAGGCTTTCCTGCAGCTTTCTCTCGGCTGAAAAAGGCAGTCTATAGGTAAAGCCATTAAAACTAGCTACGCCAACCCCGTGTCCAGTAGCTTCTTTAGAGTAGTAATACACTGGTCCCATGTCCATGGTTGTTTAGCTGAAGCAATGTGTTGCAACCTTATCTCGCCTGTTTGAAACTCAGTGTGCAAACAGCCCCCCCGAGGTGATGCTGGGCTATAAATGGGCAACAAGATAACTCAGAGTGTTTCCCGGTGGGATCAGAAATTATCTTCCTTAAGCTCTTACTGAGACAAGAAAAATATTCTCTCCAAAGTAGACATTAAGGCTATGCCATAGTTCTTTAATCTTATTTCTTTATTAGAGTAAGATGTTAATAGGAATGCTGTTTGGTTTGTGTTGGAGCTTTTTCACAGATTCACAGAATATGCTGAGTTGGAAGAGACCCACAAGGACCATCGAGTCCAGCCCTTAGCCCTGCACAGGACCATCCCCAACAGTCACACCATGTGCCTGAAGGTGTCTTCCAAATGCTTCCTAATCTCTGCAGGCTTGGTGCTCTGAACACTTCTTGAGGAGCCTGGGGAGTGCTCAATCACCCTCTGGGTGAAGTGCCTTTTTCTAATATCCAAGCTAAAACTCCCCTGACATAAATTCAGGACATTTCTTTGGGTTCTGTCACTGATCACGACAGAGAAGAGATCAGTGCCTGCCCTTCCTGAGGAAGTTATAACTGCCTCAAACTCCTCAGTCTCCTCCAGGCTGAACAGACCAAGTGACCTCAGCCATTCCTCATATGGCTTCCCCTCAAGGCCATTCACCATCTTCGTTGCCCTCCTTTGGATGCTCTTTAATGGTTTAATATCTTTCTTATATCATGGTGCCCCGAACTGCCCACCATATTCAAGGTGAGGCCACACCAGTACAGAGCAGAGCAGGACAATCACCTCCCTCGGCTGTCTGGTGATGTGGTGCCTGCTTTTTGTCCCCCCTCTTTTTGTTTTAAAGGTCCAATTTTCATTTCCCTGAACAACCAAATTCCTGTATGATTTGTGTATGTGTGATTTGAGACTTTGTAGCACTTTTCAGTAGGCACTCACAACTGTCCTTGCCTTTGTGTTTTAACACTTTGCAAAAAAACCAAAAAAAACCCCAAAAAATGTGAAAACCAGCACAACTCTCAAGTGAGTATGCCTTTCTGAAGACCCCTTGCCCAAGTTTGTTTTGGAGGTTTCTGAGGCATCCCTTTTTACTTGAGGGAAATCAAGCCATCTTGCTCCTAGCAAAATTAGTAGATTAGGGTACAAATTCTATTTTTTCTCACTTGAGTTAAAATACCCTGAGATCACTGAAACATGACCAGCATTAGGTCTTTTCACATCTTTCACTCTTTATTTAAAACACTTTTCAACGTGCTCTAAATAAAGTTCCTTCCCAACAGGCGCACAAATTTGTTTCCATGGTTTATTGATGAGAGATGATTGCATCAAGTGTTACTTTCACAGCCAAAACAGCTTTCTAAATCTGGAAAGTGCTTAAATAATTAAGACTCAATCTGGCTGTTTAAACATAAAAAATAAGAACTTGACATGCAAAAAGGGATGGAGCAGGGCATAGGGAGTGTAGGCAGAAAGACTGGTGGTTGCTGGGGAGTGAGCAGCGCTCTGTGCAGGAGAGGGATGTACAGCTTCCTGGTCCCCAGGCTGTATCCCACAAGCAGGGGAGCATGTCCCAAACCTACCAGAGGCTGGCACATACCTGCTGCTGCTCCCTTCACTGTAGAGCTTGCTTTCCTTGCTTGGTGGTGGAGTTTTAATGCGGTATTGTATGCCCAGAGCAACTGGCACTGGAGAGCGAAGACACAGCGGCTGATGGGGGAAAGGATGAGGCCTTGCCAGCCTGGCTCCAGTGTGAAACTCCCTTCCTGTCTGCTGGGCTGCTGGTTCTTCCTTCTCCTGCCCTCTCCAAAGTGCTCATGCTGTTATCAGTCAGAGAACAAAAGCAAGGTCACACCATGGGAAATATAATTCAGAATTACACATTTAGGGCAACTAAGCAAACAATGCCAGATGTTTTGGCACTAAATGAAGGGTAGGAGCTGGCCAGTGTCATTCTGGGCTGAAGATGTACTGAGTCCCAGAATTGTCCCTGTCCTCTTGGAGCATCTGCAGTTGTGTCAGGAGTGAAGACATTGCCATTGACCTATCCACCAAGAACTGATAAAATTGCTGCTGGTATATTTGTTCAGGATGGAATCAGAGTGGAATCAATGAGGCTGGAGTTCAGAGAAGGACAAATTAAACATCATTAGTAACTTGCACAGAAGGGTTGCTAGGGCAAATGAAAAATAAGTTATACTTCGCATTTAACTTTTACCTTTATCTCACAATTATTGCAATCCTACCTTTTGAGAGTGAAGAGACAGAATCTGAGCACTGTGAAAAGTTGAGTCCTAAGTCACCCATCCCAGGCAGCAGCAGCAGAGGTGACAAAGAGGCCTCAGCAGAGAGGGTTATCCTCATTAAATCAATGGTACCCAAAGGAAAGAGGTTTAATAGATGCTACCATTTGAGAGTATGGTAGGAAGTGAACAGGTGGAACAACTGAAAGTAGTGAAAAGTCAGTGAGCGCTACAGCTCTGGGAGGATGAAAGAGCTTGGAGTAGAAGGCCCATCAGTATGGTATTTGAAAGCAGCCTGGATAAAGGGGTTGAAGTGTATGTTCAGCAAAATTAACCCAAACGGCCTTCTTTTGGGGGTAAAATACCAAATCTGTCTTCTTTTTGAAAAGTCTATTAGCTATTAGATAATAGCTAAAGTCTATTAGCTAAACAGCTATTCCTGTTTAGTATTGGTTCATCATACACAGTGTAAAAATAGGTCTTTGTTTAGATTATAAACAAATTAATCCATTTTTTGCAGAAATTAATTAACAAACTGATTAGAATAAATAACCATCATTTGCCACTCAGTCATCCTAATGGGATTTTTTTAGTTCTGCTTGGGTTTACCTTGGCATCTATCCAGGCTGACTATGGCAGCTCTATATTCTTTATCAGCACAATAAGTAGGATGTGATTACTGTTCTTCTTAAATCAAACAGTGGACTAAAGAATCAGACTTGAAATTTCAGCATCTATCTCTTCTGAATGTGGTGTTTTCTTCTGTTGTGCAGACGACAAATGCTTTGTGCTGATTGTACAACTTGGTGTAACTTTTAAGTTCTTGATTTTCATAGAAAAATCTTCTAACCAAGGTTTTCTTCACAGTTTTATACTTGGAAGATCTCATAGGCAAGTTGCTCTATGAAGCCGCTATTTTGAGATTCAAACACAGAACTGTTGTGAACATATTCACTCGCTATTCTAAGGTATGATCATGTTACAAACTGGTGTTAACTTTTGAGGATGCTTTTTGCCATTCCCACAAGCTAGGGTGGAGGCAAATTTTTTGCCCTACATTTTTAAATGAATTTCATGCATTATACATTAACAGCAGTTACTTTTCTACATTTCCTCTTCCTCTCACATCTCTCTGCAGCATGCAGTGCTGTAGGCAAATAATTAAATAGGATTGAGGACCTGCAGCAACTCACCAAACTTGCAATGTATTTTAAGAGCCAGATTTAATCCAAATAGTGTCCCAGAAGACCAAAATATTTTGTTTCTTGCCAAATAATTATGGAATTTTCTCTATCATTAGTGTTAGTATGTTCTCTTCACCATGCTGCTCATAATCTCAGAGAGAGAAAATGTAATTAAATTCCACCCTTGTCAATGCTGCTAAAGCTTTAATTACCCTGAGCTGAGAAAATAACAAGCCCCAGGAATATTGCCACTGTATAGCAGCTGTTGGCCCCTATGACACTTCTGGGGCTGCTAGTGGGAGACACATAGAGAATAGCAAGTTGTTTCTGATGAGCAAGTAGGAAGGGAGACAGGTAGTTCCAAAATGGCCGTGAAGAAAGTGGTCACTTAACTCAGAGGCACCCAAAGGTTAACTCAGTTAACCCATGTGTGTAGTGCTCATGTGTCCTTCTCAGTCTGTCTTCTCTTTTTCAATGTCTGCAGTAAAGTGGCAATTAGAAGTGTCTTGTTTATAACTCTGTCATACAACAAACCATACCTATCCCTCTGGAGAGGCTTTGGCAAGGCATGACCCACCTTAGCCCTGAGCTTTTGGTGGTGGCTGCAGTGTGCCAGGGAGGGAGCAGGGTATGAGGATCACCCTCGTACACTTCTGTCCTGCTGCTCTGCTGTGACACCAGAGAGCTCTTCTCTTTCCTTCCTTCCCCCTTTTGAGTATTCCTCTCAGGATTTGGGCACATCTGCAGTTAAGAGTAGAAGCTCTTCAAGGGGAGAGCATGTTGTCACTACAAGCAGCTTCTGGTGCAGTAGACTGATTTTATAAGAGGTAACGATAATCACAGTAGGTGAATAACGTATGAGCTGCATTATTTTGCATTAGTAATTGGATGCTTGCTCCTTGCCTTTTCCTGCTATGGTACCTTTTTGTTGATTTACTGTATGGATTGCAACATACAATCTTTCAAACAATGTGTATTCTTCCAAAGCATCATAGATACCCCATTGTCCGCAGCAGCCTTTCACCAAGTTCTGCTTTATCTCAAAAATAGTGGGACCAAGACTCAGAGCTGTCATGTTACTCAGTATGAGGGAGCCAGTTGGAATACAACTCTGTATTTCTGTTAAGAGTTATTTCTGTTAAGAGTATTAGCTGTTCTGGTTTGGAGAAGCAGTTAAGGGCAACATTTGCAATTCCTCTTAAGTGCCATGTGCCCTATCCCTTTCTCTTTAATTGCAGCCAGTGTAAACTGTTTGAGATAATCCTGTTGTTGAGAGAAAACATTGTCTTACTTCAGTAAATCATGCTGTCTTAATGCATTTTTGTAAGTGCTCTCATTTGTCTGAAAACACGTACATGAATCTGAATGATTGTCATTCCACACTGGAATTTTTCAAGTATTAAATCCATTCAAAATGCTTTGTTGCTGGACCTCATAGTGCCAACTCTTACCTGATATTCAATAGTTATTAAGTCATCACTGCAGTCATGTTTATGAGGAGGCTATTTCCCTACAAAGCTCTCAGATCCTGATATAGCTCCTTTCGTTTTTCAGCCTTAAGTGTTCAAAGAAAATCTTTTCTGTATTTTGAGAAAACCATTATACCTGAACATTTATCCTGAATTAAAATTATTGTATACAATTTTAATAATCTTTTTTTATTGTAGAATCACCATCTCTTCAGACTAACCTACAGTCTACCTTCCTGGCTGCAGGATACTTAAGTCTCAGTTCAAAACACCAAGACTTTGCCTGCCCATCTTCTTCCAAGAGAAGCTGTAAATCTAATGTGCTGTCTCTGTTGCTTGCTCAGCCCATGTCCTAAGGTGAAAGTAACCTTTTTGCCTGATATAAAGTGTTCAGATTCCTTTCGCATTTCTAAGGATTGTCCCAGCTGTCACCTGGGAAGGCAGAACCTGCTTTTGCCCTGTGGCCTCTGCAATCTTCTTGGGATCTCTACTCACATGGCCTGGGAAAAAAGGAAGGCTGGGAATGTATTTTACAGGCAATTGGAAAAATGCCAAGATAAAGATTAAGCATTCAAAATAACTGACATTTTAGGTTTTTTCACCACCTCATTGACCATCTTCAAAGAGCCCTCTGCAGATGTGCAGCTGAAAAGTGAACCACCCAAAGCAGTGACTGCTGTTGGTGTTTCCAGCCCTGCTGGTATTCTCAGGAGAAACTGTAAGGGGACCCTGTATCAGTTCCTCGGATGTAAGCTACCAATAGCACAATGGTATTGGGAATAGTCTTTGGTGAGTGATACAGCAACCAGTCCAGGTCAGGTTTTGTGTAGGAGGTATTTTAACATAAGCTTGCTTCTTGTTAGATGAAAATTATTTTGTTTTTCCCTGGGAAGGAAGGATGGTTTGGCTTATTTCCTCCAAGGAATGCTTTTTTTTCCTGGCTGTGACAATACTGGGTATAGGTAGACACTGAAATAGACATTGAAGTAAATATGGTGGATAGTCTTCTCTTCCTCCCTCATTCTTTGCTTACTTTGACCACGTACACTGTAAATTAAGGGCAGGGACTCTTTCCCACTCTGTGCCTGGAGAGTACACTTCAAATATTTAGGAGATGAAAGAAGCGTATAGAAATTTTACACCACCCTGGAGTAATTCTGATAATGACCCAAGGAATTCTAAGGGAAGACTGGGTACACTCCTGGTCATTTTCCAGAGAGGCCTCATGAGCTCATCATGAGGTTGTAAGTAAGCAAAATTCTTAAAGATGACTGAATCCATTCCCTTACCCTTCAACACAGTGAGATTTTCTTAGACATATCCAAAGATACTAAACTATTCCTGCTGTGCAAGATTAGCAGCCAAAAAAAATATCCCCAGACACACAGATCAACATATCCCAAGTGTATAAGTTGAGACTGTGACTTCTAACCAAAGCCTTCTAGCCACGGAAGATCGTGATGGGGTCCTGAGAAAGAACAGGAGTTCTTGCTTTGAGCAGAGGCTGCTGTCCCTAGGGGCTGGGTGCTGCTGATCTTCAAAGGAACAAGCCTGATTTACATTTTTGAAAATAAATTATATTAAAAATAGTGCTCTGGACAGTCTTATTAAATTCTTCTTGAACACCTTGCTTTCCTCCAACTCTTTTTAAACAAAATATCCACTTATGACTTATATCCAGCATTAAAACAATATTTAATATACTTGAATTTGCTTCCAAAATTACTTTTTTATGCTGCTGAGGTAATATTTCTCCAAATACTCTTCTTTTATGAATAACGCATTTGAGTTTGCAGTCCTGTCTTTTAGTTTTATGTTTTTTTTTCATTAAACCTTACACCTATTTTGATGACACCTAACATTTCTCTTGTGCCTCTGGTAAATAGTCTTAATTCAAACTTAATTCAAACTTCCTGCTTTCATAAATTTTTGCATTTATAACATTTCCGAGCTGCAGTCTGCTAAAACCTGTTTATTTGTCTGCTGTAATTTTTGTTTCCTTTGACACAAATTTTTTGAACAGCCTAACAAATAATTATTAGAGTTTCTTGCATTTACTTCTCTATTTAAAAAGGGGGATGGCATGATTACAGTATTGTCAGAAACTAGGTACCGGGTGATGGTAAACTGGTACACTGATGATGTGATGTGGGTTGTGTTGACTGCTTCCCTGAATAGAAGTCTAGTATATCCACCACCGCTTTCATGTAGGTATTGAAATTATGAGATCCAGTCCTTGTTTTTTGTCTGTCCTTATTTGTCTCACATAACTCTATTTTAAAGGAGGCAAGTTCCTCTTTTTGAGTCCTGTTACAGTTTTATCTCTTTAAGGTTTATCTTTTTGGTAATTTCTGTGGTAAAAGGTTCTGTTTCTGAACTTGATTTTGTTTTCTGGTTTGGCTCTATTACTGTCTAATAGCTGTACTGTTGTGATTTAATAACTTCAAATACTAAATTGTATCTAATCAAATTTAGTGGTATTTTCTATTCTTCTAAATGTCTTTTTCTCATTTAAAAGTAAGATATTTGGTATGGTTGGATTAGAGGCTGTCTTTTTTTTATTGTTGGAGTTATTTTATGTACTGAATTTTTCTAAAATTGAAAGTTGCTCATTCACTGCTGCCCTCAGCCTCTGTGTGGGAATGGCTGCTGCAGGATGTCCTTGGACTCTTTTATCTTCAGGATGGCTTCTCTGTGTCAGGACAAAACAACTGGAACTCAGAAATGTGAAGTGACTGCTCTTCAATTAATTACCACATCACTTCAATCATAGAATCAAGTTGTTTATGCTCTTCCGTTGGAAATAAAAAATTAAGTGCATCAGCCTAAACCTTTGCAGATCAAAGATACCATGCTCTGCTTTTGTTGGGTGCAGAGAGCTTTTAGCTTCTGCTCCTGTACAGGCCCTTGGTCTGCTGCATGTGTCTAAGCACTTACATATATTTTAACAAGAACTAAATTACTTCAGTGTATACTGAGGACACTGCTGCTACCACCTCTCCTTGGCACCAACAGCTCTTCTAGGCATATATATGGGAGTGCCTCTGTTCTCATAATTACAGTATCACTACCAGCATGCTGTAATTAGACAAGTTAAAAATTGTCTGAGCTCCTACTTATTGCTGAAATGTGCTAAATTCCAGATGCAGTTATCACTTAGAAAAACCGCTTTGAAGCTTTAGCTCCAGTTTAGGCGATATGCTCACACCTTCCTCACCCTTCATCTGAATGGAGCTTTCTATGTGAAGTTAACATACATGGATGGTCTTTGTAAACAGCTTTTCTTCTCTTTTTTTTATATACCAGGATAAGTATTAGAGGATCAATGGAGTGTATTTGTTTACATAGTTCTTTTATGCCACCTGGTAGCCTTGCGTGTCAGGGGTTTATTTCATTATTTAACTTAATTTCATTTAATTTAATTTCATTTTATTTCATTTTATCTTATTTTACTTTATTTCAGTAGTTTCTCATTGAATATGTGTGTTTTCTCTCTTGGGGGCTGCATAGAGCATCCTTTGAAACTCAGGATAAATAACCAGTTCACTCTTTTATTCTGTGCAAGGTGTCTGTTCTCCTTGTTCCTTACCTCTTTCAGATAGCAGGTGTGAGCTCTGCACAGCATGGACAAGAGGTCCTAGCTTTGAACTGCTACCAAATTCAATGAACTGTCAGCTTTGATGTATCTTGGTTTCTTCAACCTACTTTTATGAGGAAGAAAACACCCATCACCGAGGCCTATTTGCTTTTTTGCTATAACTGCTCGTCCTCATATTATTTTGACAAGGTAGCTGCCTTGTTATATACCTTGTATGGATCATTGATCATGTCACTTTTTGTAACCATCGCATTTTTGCTCCAACCCTGCAGTGAGAGCACTGATGGCAGGGGAAAGGCAGCTCAGAGCTCACAAATGTAGTAGCAGGAGATTCATCATCAGCTGCTCTCATCAGAAATCCCCATTCTCCACATAGTTTTAAAGCTCTTGGCAGACTTTCTGCTTCCACCCACATGGTAAAGGCTTCTTTAATAACAACAGCAGCATAAGCCCATTAAGAGCACAATGGCAGACTAATTGAGCCCAAATCCCCCTTTTGATAGTGAAGAGTTGTCTTCTTTAAAGGAAAGCAGGAAAGTGGGTTTCAGTTAGTAAAACTGGCTGGTTTCTGACACTGAAGCAGCAATGCAGGCTGGCCCTGTGAGGCCTCATGTCTCTTCCTCAGTCTGCCCCATCCACAAGGAATTCCCATGACCCATGACCTAGGGACAAGAATACTAACCATTCCTTCTGCTTCCAACAGATAGCTTTGTGATGGTTGGACCCTGCATTTCAGTTCAAGATAGGGTGCTTGCCCTTCCCCTGCTCTTTTCTCGAACCTAGCCTCTGCCAGACTGACTTAAAAGTTGCAGTCATCTGATTTCTTCTGGAACATCGGTCTGATGAGGAGGCTTAGTATTCCCAGTGCTAGGTCTTAAAAGGATGACTGCCCAGGGGTGGCAGGATGTGCCATACAGGCACTGAAAAGCTTTGAACTCTACTCCATGTGTATTAGCACCAGGGACTAGTGTCCGTGTTTAATACATTAATCAGTGTTTCTTACTGCACTGTTGTATTCTACAATACGTAGAATTGATTTGAAATGAATCAGCAGGGGCTGATTAGGCTTCCAAAATGAATGACGTACATAATGTTGGCTTTATAAAATACTCTTCCCTGGTTAATGATCACAGCACAGCATCACACACATAATAGCCCACATGGAGAAATGTGTCAGCAAGCTGCCCAGGTAGGGTACAGTAAAGATGTTCTATTTTATCTTAAACAGGGGGTAAAGGCTTCTAAGAAAATGAAGCTTTGCTATTTAAATTCAGTTTTTGCCTGATGGTCTGTATGTATATAATCTTCATTCCTCGTAAACCCCAGAATGCACCAAATAGACCACAGGTCAGTAGGATAGGTTGCTTACCTTATAAGCTAACTATTTCCATGGGTGTCCTAGTAACTGAAAGACTAAGAAGGGATTGGAATAAGTGTCTGTAGACTTAGTTGTGGAGTAAGTAAAACACTGGAACAGTTTGTCCAGAGAGCGGTAGATGCTCCATCTCTGGAAACATTCAAGGTCAGACATTGGATAGGGCTCNGGCACTGAAAAGCTTTGAACTCTACTCCATGTGTATTAGCACCAGGGACTAGTGTCCGTGTTTAATACATTAATCAGTGTTTCTTACTGCACTGTTGTATTCTACAATACGTAGAATTGATTTGAAATGAATCAGCAGGGGCTGATTAGGCTTCCAAAATGAATGACGTACATAATGTTGGCTTTATAAAATACTCTTCCCTGGTTAATGATCACAGCACAGCATCACACACATAATAGCCCACATGGAGAAATGTGTCAGCAAGCTGCCCAGGTAGGGTACAGTAAAGATGTTCTATTTTATCTTAAACAGGGGGTAAAGGCTTCTAAGAAAATGAAGCTTTGCTATTTAAATTCAGTTTTTGCCTGATGGTCTGTATGTATATAATCTTCATTCCTCGTAAACCCCAGAATGCACCAAATAGACCACAGGTCAGTAGGATAGGTTGCTTACCTTATAAGCTAACTATTTCCATGGGTGTCCTAGTAACTGAAAGACTAAGAAGGGATTGGAATAAGTGTCTGTAGACTTAGTTGTGGAGTAAGTAAAACACTGGAACAGTTTGTCCAGAGAGCGGTAGATGCTCCATCTCTGGAAACATTCAAGGTCAGACATTGGACTAGATGACTTTTAAAGTTCAAGTGTGGATTCAAGGGAGAGGATGGGAATGAGATCTGGGAGCAATGGGAAGACTAGACCACCTGTTCCAGCTTGAGCAAGCAGTTGTGCTGGATTAAGAGATCATGGAACTATGGTGTTAATTGTCACTGCAGACACAGGTATGGATGCTACTGCTTACCACAATTTGTTCCTGCTGATGGTCTCCTTTTTCAGAAGTACCTTTATTAGACCTCTCATTTCCACCTCCTGTTTCAAGCAGACTTGTGAAAATATTAACATCTTCTTCTGCTTTAATTGCCTGCAGTCTCTCAAAAATAGACACTTAATATATTTTCTGATTTTATTCTTTTGTATTCTTTTCTTCCCCCCCCCAAAAAAAGGTTTATTTCCCTATATTAGCTCCTCCTTGACCCGATGTTCAGGGAGGAAGAAAACCATGCCGCCAGATCTCGTACAACTAAAACTGAAAGTAACTCTGTAACAGCATATATTGATAGATCCCTCTCAGTTCAATCAGGTGGTTTTATTTGTCAGTGCAGCCTTAGAGCAAATTAGTGCCATGACTAGCCCCTGCAAATTGCAGCATGTCCACAGGTGGTGGTACAAGGTGGATCTGCTACTCAGAGTCTCAGGAATGTTCTTGTGGCTTGTTACGATGGAAAAGATAAGAGACCCCAGAGTCACACAGCTACGAAAACCCACCACCTGCATGAAAGCTCTCCAGTCTCATGTACTTTGGGAAATTCATATAGAATTGCTGAAATGCCACAAAACCATCTATGGGTAATATGATATAAAGGAAACATTTCAGTCAAAAGAACAAAATCTTTTTTGAAACTGATTTAGAAACATATATTTAGAAGACAGGCAAACTAACATGGTGTGGTCTGATTTTTTTTTTTCTGAAAAGAGCAGGGCCATGAGGGAAAGATCTGGTTTATATTTATATTATAACCAGGGCCCAGCTTCTTCTTAAACTCTAATTGCTATTAATTTTAACAACAGAAAGACTGAGCCTCACATTGATTTAGACAGCAACTAAAAATCGGATTTTATGTGGCAAACTGTTCTTGGATCATGACTAATAACATCACTTTGGGTAAAAGGTATTAAAAACCCTGTAGCTACCTTTTAAATGCCATTTTATCTGAAAAACATCTCTTGCTGGAAAAAAACAAATTCTGTACTCAGTTCAGTTTTATCCACCAGACAACACTTCTGCATTCTGTAAAAATTGTAAGCAAATGAGTGAAACTGCGGATACCAGGAATGATAGAAGAGGGGCAGGGTCACCCTGCTTTTGTAAGTCAGTGCTTGCTAGTGGAATCACAATGCAGGGAGCGGTGCTCCCATCACAATATCCGCTCAGAGGGCAGCAACGGTGACTCAGGTACCAGTGTTTGGCCCAGCCCTTGCCAGGAAGCTCATGTTTTGTTTTCCACAGCCTTAGCCAGTATTGCCTCATGACGTCTTGCCTCAGGATGTGCTGTTGTGGGCCACTCCCTGAGGTACTTCAAGGCATGTTTTTTTGATGGTGAGGCCAAAAGTTTTGGTTAAAGGCAGAAACAGGTTGGGTTTGACTTAGTTCATGCTCCCTCCTCTTCTGGGAACGCCTGGATGGGTGCCTGAGGTGCAGCTTGAGGTGCTGATAATATCCCAGAAGATCTGTAAGGACTAATTATTTATGTCATGCCCTCTTCACATTGTTTTAGCCTTACCTGAGGTACGAATGAACCCAGCTGTACCTCGTGGCAAGTTGTGCCAGTGCACAGTAACCATCTTTCTGGGGTGCAGGGCTCCTGGAATGAAAAGGAGGGCTGAAGTCCTGAACATGGTTTTGAAAAGGAAAATAAGGACTGGAAAGGAGGTATCATATGTGACTTCTTCTGCAAACCTTCTGGACCTTAAGGGAGAAAATGAGGTGGTATTATTCAGAACCCAATCCCTCTACTGATCTCTGTATTTATACAGTAGGTATCATTAGCAGAACCTTGAGTTGGTGAGAGAGCTACAAATCTCTTCTTGTGTTTATATGTTCCAGATTTTTGATATAAATTAAACTTATACACCTGGCATAGCACCTCAGCCTGCACCACTATGGAGACTTGCTCTTACCTGTCAGGAAGGGTAGTGGGCTGGAGCTGAAGGGACACAAGCCAAATAAGAGTTTGGGATCCAAAATGCCTCCATCCTTGTCTAGTACCTAATCTGGTCTCCCCTGTGTGCCGGTAAGTTTTTTGTTAGTAACATGAATCTCTGCTTGGGATTTTCTACCCCGATTGGCTGTCCCACTGACTGCTGCCTCTTCCAGTCTATCTGTCTGTGCTCCTGTAACCATGACTATTGAGTGCACCCTTATAGCCCAGCACAGGGATGTTGAGCCTTGTTCACCTGAGGAACACAGAATTCTCTTCACACTATATTTGCATGGTCATGTTGTCATCTTAAATTAAGAACAGATTGATCCCTGTAGTCAAGACCAAATTCCTCTGTCAGACCAGGTTTGATCCCTCAGATAAATCCAGATCATAAAAGCATTCACCCATTGAATTTTTTTTCAACACCAATAGCAGCATTGCTGGCCTCTTTGCAGGTACTTTCAGAACGTCTTGTTTTTCTTCTAAAAATATGTACTTCCTTCCTGTGCCTCCCTCCTTTTTACATTATATAGTATCACTAAAATCAGAAGTATTTATGGTGTTGGCTGTTCAGTTTAGTTAGCTGAGAAAAAGAATCAAAAAAGAAGGTCAGAAAGTAAAACTGAAAGCTGGTGGAACACTGGAACGAAAACAAAACAAAATTATCTTAAGGGCAAAGCTGAGGAGCAGAAAGAAGTCATATAAAGTTTGAATATACAATAACAAGGAAATGCTGCTTGGAAAAGAAGATGACATTTTGAACACTCTAAAAAACTGTAGAACTGTAAAGAGTACAACCATTCATATCAAATCTATGGTAACATTCTCTTTTTGAAATATCAGTGGCAAAACACGGAACCATATCTTATTTTAAAACAGCAACAGAAGCTGTAATCTTAACTTTCTTGGAAATATTTGTTAGCACCAGCAGTCCACCCAGCTGAAGACCAACAATTTCCCTGGTTCACCAAGCACCTGAATCCTCCTCCTGCCAAAGAAAGGCAAAAGACTAGAAGGGAGAGATTCCAGGGACTGTCACCACTTCTGCTCAGCTCCCCAGCTGGTCATGGTGCAAAGAGCAAATTGAAGGAGAGCTGCTGAGCATGACTGGAAACATGGTACTCCAAGCCTAGTAGCAGCTCATCAAATCACCTTTATCATTACTGATCTCTGGTGCCTTTTTTATAGAGTGCTAATCATCATTTTGGCTGTTTTGCAGCTGACATAATTGCATACTGGCTGCTGAAATTACCTTCAGCAGTTTGAACTGAATTTGGTATCTTTCTGCACGTCCTAGGAGTGCTAGGGAAATGTGTTCACACCATGTCTGCATGCTCCTAACTCAAGGCATGTGGGTGATGCCCTCCTACCTCTAAGCCTGTCATTTGTTCGTGTCTTGGAGCAAGGTGGTTAATAATGTTGTAGTGGTTTCAGATCACACAACTGGAAATTGCATTCAAGGTCCAAAATATGGCCCTAGCCTTACTAAGATTTGTGTGCTTCCAGACAGAAGAGATCTTTAGTATTTAGGGAAGTGTACATGCAGGGAATTTGACAAAATACCTTGACAGCTTTCCCAGGTGACATCTTCTATCAAGTGTTTGCTGTCAGCCAGTGGGATGAGCAGGTAAAACCTGCTGACTGCAGGGATGTAAATAACAAACTTTTTCTCACAGCTGCCATAGGCAGAGAAAGGCAGGGCAGGGGTCATCCATGCTACAAGCAAGGCCCAGCAGCAGCAGCCTGTGGTGTTAGGCTTGGGGAGCATGGGCACTGCCTCAGCTGCACTCACTCCCAAAATCTGGTTGATCTGGTACCACTTTGCTCTCCCACCTCTCTCCAGGACCATAAGCAGTGTCTACATTTTTTGAATTTTGCTTATGCTGATGAGAAATCTGGAGCTGCTGTCACGTGCCCAGTTACTGAGCTTCAGATGACAAACAGTAATTCATTAATCACAGCAATTTACCCTGAGCATACCACTGCAAGAAAAGGGATCAGATTCTTCTTCGACTCTGGGCAATTGCACAACTTCCAGGAGCTAAGTGAGGGGAGGATCTGGCCCCTAATCTACCAGGAGAGTCACAATTGCCGTCAGAGCTCCTCCTCTCAAATCCTCTGAGCTCAGGGCAGTTTTCCTGTTACAAATTGCCTTGAAAGTATAAAAAAAGAGTAATCTGTTGAGGAAAGCTTGGCTGAGTGTTTCATTGTTCCTTTGTTTCTAAACACGTGGAAGCTGATTTACTTCTTCTGCTATCCAGTTAGAGCGGAATAACTGCTTTAAAAAAACAAACACAAGGGAAAACAATTGGAGTTTAAACGGGAATGGCCATAAACCCAAATACAGCCATGTCTGACACAGAAGAAACACTGAAGAGATTTATTCCTGCTATCTATAAAGTAAACTCTATGTTTTCAAATCCATAAGAACAGATACCCTTTTTTTTTTTTTTCCAAGTGCATGTTCAAAAACAGTGGCAATCTGTAGCAGGGAGAAACAGTTTTAATGCTATGCTGGGGGAAAATGGCAACAACACTTCCTGTCTTTGTCAGCGAACTATTCCCCAACTGTGGCAAAGAGCCAGGCATGAATCATGGCCAGGACATACTTGCACTTCTCCCAAAAGCCACTTTCCCCTCCCAGCTGTAGAGTTCAGTGCTTGCTCTGAGGTCACTAATAAGTGTTAGACAAGCACAAGGTATGATTAGCATTGAAATATTCCTGAGCTGTTCTTGTGATTTTTTACAATACTACCAAGGATATACCAGTATAGTATTTCTTCCTAGGCAGCAACTACTGAAGTCAAACAAATGAAAACCAGAAATTTATTTTATCATCTACACAGGGCTCTGCTGAAAGTACAAGAATGAGCTCTAATGCCTGCACACTCCTGTGTTTGATTTCTTGCTCTTTCTTCCAGGATCCACAAGAAATTTAACTTGGAGGAAGAAGTAATTATGGGTTTGCTATGAAAACAGTACAAAAGAATAGTTTTCACCTTAAAATATTAAATTGTTTGCTAATCTCAATTACCAGAAATGAGACTAATTTAAGAGAGACCACTTAAAGTACTTTGTGACCTAGTAAAGATTTTGTGTCCTCTGGCAGTGGGAAGAGGCTTTAAAATGTAGAGACACTGCAGGCTATTTTATCTTGCCAAATAGGTGTATGTAAGTACATCTGTCAGTAGTGCTATAGCCACTGTCTTCTGTTGCATTAATTTGAAATTTTATGCCATTCTCTTGCACGTTCTGCAAAAGAGACAATTAAGGACAGGGCCTAAATGCAGCAAATTCACCTACTGTATTTTCTAGATTATCAAAAAAAAGCTTTTTGTGACTTTTGTATTGCTTTTTCAAATGCAACATACAAAAAGGGTAAATGCTCTTCAGAAACAGCTTTCTCTCTCTCTACAAATTTGATATTAATATCTGCTTTAGTGGAAAAGACTGGGCAGCAGGCAAGCATGCTGTCCTCTTGGTCTGCCTTCCTCTTTTAAAAATGTTAAATAAAATTTTTCTAAAAATATATTCAGTGTATTTGCAAAGGACTTTAAGGGTATTGCTTTCATACATTTAAACAAACCTGAATGCAGGTCTAGGTTATATAACACCACCAGTGACCTGATAAGCAGACAAGAACAACAAAAGATAATCTGTTTACTCATTCCAATTGCAAAACCCTCCTGCTGATGACTCTCTACTGTCACTTACTGTCTATGTAATGCTGAGGTAACCTCAGTACTGTAAGTCTGCATCTATGTAAGTCTGCAGCACAGATGAGGGAACCCAAATTTGGCAGCCTACCTCATGTTGATTTAAAATGCTCTGCACATCAGTTACTGCCAGGCAATGGTTTTCAGGGCTCTGCATGGCCTTCATAGGTAACACATCTCTTCTTTGAGATGTGGTATTTTTTAAATAAATGCCATATGGGGTCAAAGCTGAAGAGTGAAACATGAGGTCAGTAGCACTGGAAACATTTCTTGCACTGGAAATCCCTTTGAAGGAAGAGGGAATGTGCATTTGTGCTTAGAAGATGAGGAGAGTTACTCCAAGTACTGCACGTGACCTAGGAAAAGGGCACCAAGCTGGAAGATGAAAGCAGCAGAAGGGAAGATATGAGTACATCACTCATCACAAATTGTGAATGTAAGATGTGTATGCTCTGTTCTGAATCAGCTAAACCCAAATTGTTGATGTGACTACCTGTCTGTCATATGACACAGGCAAAGAGCCCACAAAACATTCATGGATAAAATCAGGTCGATGGTACAAATTTGAGGAAGTATGAAAACTTCTATTAAAACTCCTTTGTATTCTGTCCTTTCGGCTCCTCTCTATGCTCCTCCCTCCTTCTGTGTTTGTTCTTTCCTCTACTCTTTCCACCTGAGACCTTCAGAGGAAGGAAGATCTGCTTTTCTGTTGCCAGCTGCAGTCTTACCCCTGACTATAGGTTGGTAACAGAGGTAAAAGGTATGAACTGCTGGCAGCTCTGCAGCTTTCCAAAGGTAATGGGTTTTTCTGTGAGTCCTGAGTACATCTGGAAACAGAAGAGCATGGACTCAGGCAGTACCCTGCCTGGAGGTATCCATCTTCTAAACATCAGGACGTGCTCCTTACATCCTCTCCAAACTTCCTGATGCAGTATTTAGAGCCCAACAAACTTCTTCAAGAAGATCCTTTTGTGCTTTTAGTGTGAGATCCTTTTTAATCTGAGATATTCAGAGCAGACCTATGGTGCTCCATCATACACAGCAACATTCTGGCTACCTAATCTCAAAAAGCAACATCACTCTGCACCAACCATGATACAGCATTTTCTGATCTTTTGCTCTGTGTGTGTGTCTCTGCCATAACTTTGTCCATTGGACTAAATTAGAAAACTACATGAAGCTGAATGATCCTTCATGTACTAGTGGACAGACTAACTTGGGTTACATTGTTTGAGGTATCTTATACAGATCGTTGGATCACGAAGAAGTAATAGCTGAGGTCTGGGTAACTGGAAGAAGAAGCTTCAATTGATCAAAGCAATTTGAAATAGTCAATATGGATTTATGAAGCGGAAATTGTGCTTATCCAACCTCATAGCCTTCTATGATGAGATGAGTGGCTTGGTGTAGGAGTGGATGTTCTTCTTCTTGACATTAGCCAGGGTTTCAAGACTGCCACCTATAATATCCTCATAAACAAACAAAGAAGTGTGGGCATGATAAGTGGACAATGAGGTGGACCAAAAACTGGCTGGATTCCCAGGCTCAAAGAGTTTTGATCAGTGGCACAAAGTCCATCTGGAGGCCAGTTTCTAGGGGTGTACTCAAAGGTTGATACTAGGGACAATATTATTTAACATCTTCATTAATAACTTGGGTGATGAGTGATGGAACAAACTCAGCAAGTTTGTCATGATACAAAACTGTGAGGAGTAGCTGCTGCCATTCAGACTCACTTGGGCAGGTTGACGAATGGAGCAGAGAGGAATCTCATGAAGCTCAGTAAAGAAAAATACAAAGTTCTACACCTGCAGAGGAATAACAACAAATGTTGCAGTACAGAGTAGGGGCCAACCAGCTGGAAAGCCACATGGCAGAAAAAGGCCCTGAGTGCCCTGGTGAACAAGCTGACCATGAGCCAGCAATTCTCCCTTGTATCAAAGAAGGCTAATAGGATCCTGGGCAACATTGCCAGCATGTTGAGGGAAGTGACATTTCCGCTTTGGTGAGACTGCACCTGGCATGCTGTGTCCAGTGCTGGGTTCTCCTGGACAAGAAAGGTATGACCTTATTGGAGTGGGTGCAACAAGCTGTATGAGAGATGATCAAGGGACAAGAGCATCTGTTGTATGAGGAAAGGCACAGAGAGCTGGAACTGTTTGGACTGGAGAAGATAAAGCCCAGGAGTCATCTTGTTGGTGGGTATAAATATCTGATGGGAGGGTATGAAGAAGGCAGAGCCTCTTCTCAAGGGTGCCCACTAGCAAGACTAGAGGCAATGGGTACATACTCAAGAATGGGAAATTCTATCTGAAATAAGAACTTTTTGATAGCATTTTTTTACTGCGAGAGTGGTCAAACATTGGCATAGGTGACCTGGAGAGACTGTGGAGTCTCTAGTCTATGATCTCTGGAGATGCTCAAAAGCCATTGGGCCTGTTCTAGCAGACTCTGCCTTGAGAACTGGGGCATGAGGTAGACAAAATACTATCCAGAGGTCTCTTCCAACCTCAACTGTTATCTGCTTCTGTTCCATATGCACTTTCTTTTATCAGGAAAGCAAATCTGTTCCCTCGCACTACAGGGAACAGGCAGTAATATTAGACCCTCTCCATGCATGAGAACATCTGTTTCCTATTTCAGACACAAAGTCATGATAGAGCTTTCAGACGTCTTACAAAGAGTTGGATTTGAAAACAGTGTGTGTAAAAAGAACATTTATTATGTGAGACAAATATGAGCAAATATGCTTGATTTTCACAAGGTTGAATCATAATTTTTTGAGGCTTTGCCACTGCCTGCAGCTGCAGTGCTTGACCAGCCTCCTCATTTGTGAAGGGGTCCTTTGGTCCTGTATGGTACATTATGTACTGCTGGGTGTAACCACAAAGGCATAACATTCAAAGGCATAAAACCAAGAAAATATTTGTATTTGTACATGAAATTTAAGATGTTATTCTGTCTAATTTGTAAATATAACCTGGTTTTGCCAGTGGAAGTTGATGGGAGGCACATATGCCACATGTGTACTAGTAAATGAAATAGTCCAAGGGGGCTGACTCATCTTAAGCCACTTCAACCTGTATCCACATGCTAGTTTTAGCTAGGGTAAATTTATTCACAGTGACTGGTATGGGACAGTGCTTTGGATTTTGCTGAACACAGGACTGATAATGTAGAGGAGTTTCTGTTTTTGCTGAGCAATTTTTACTCCAAGTCAAGCCTTTTCTGCTTTTCATACT
>VYZS01100422.1:7232-21744 GCA_013400695.1 Neodrepanis coruscans | reverse complement strand
AGGTGATAGAGCAGCTAATCCTGGAAATCATTTTCTAGAACACAAACAAGGAGAAAATGATCAGGATTAGTCAACATGGCTTCACTAAGGGAGAGTCATGCTTGACCAACTTGATAAACTTATATTATGACAGGACTGTCCTGGTAGACACGGACACAGATGTAGATATTGCCTACCCCAACTTTGGGAAGGCTTTTGACATCATCTTTGCCAAGAATCTCATAGAGACACTGCAGATATATGGGCTAGGTGAGCAGACAGTGTTGTCTATTGAAATACAGCTGAATGGTTGGGCCTAGACTGCGGAGATCAGCAGCCTAAAGTCTAGTTGAAGACCAGTAAATAATAGAGTACAGCAGAGGTCAATCCTGGGATCTGTCCTATTAAACACCCTGTCGTGCGGTTAAAACCGAAAGTAAAAACGATCTGTGTTCCAGCCGCGCGGGATGGCGACGGGGGTGGGGGGGGAACTACCCTTTTTCCCCCATGCCCGCGCAACCCGGGGGCCACCCGCCGCTGGCTTCTCCGTGCCCTCCAGTCTCGGCGGCGGGACCTGGTCCAGGGCGAACCTCGGTGCAGCGTGGTGGTGGCAGTGCCGGCTCCTTGCTCGCAGCAGCGTGGCAGGGGCCGGTCGTCGGCTTTTCCTATGAGCAGCTGCGTGCCGGGATGGGCCTCGGGGTGCTGACCAATCATGTAGGACAGCCAGCCCCTAGGGCCCGCCCACACATGGGCGGACCAGAATCCCCCATAAAAGGGCCGCACTGCCGCCATTTTCCCTCTTGGACCTTGGACGTGGTAGGGGTAACATCGCCTCTCATTTTCATCGGGACATACACCCACGTGAAGACCGAGTCGGTGATTCTGCTGCGGCGGTCTGGTGAGCATTTGGGGAGGGGGAGCCGTTCTTTTGATCACGTCTTTCCTTTGTGATCAAGCTTTTCTTTCCTTTTTTTTCTTTCTTTTTCTTTCTCTTTTGGAAATGTGTGTGCGGGGGCTTCCTTTCTCTCGGAATTGCACTCCTGTGGATTTCGGGGAGGTGGATTCTCTTCCTCGGGGAGGAGGGTTGTTTCTTCCCTTCTGTTTTTTTTCCTGTTGTGTTTGGTTTTTTTTTTTCTTTTTCCCTGGGGGTGAGTGGTCTGGCAATCATCAGCGACTATTGCCGGGGTCCAAAGACCACATCTCTTCCTCCATCAGCACTAAACCCCTCCTGGGCTATCGGGAAAGGGGAGAGAGGGGCGTGCACGCGCGGTTTCTAATTTTTCCTGAGTTTTTCTCCTTCAGTCAAAGCCGGGCAGAAGCTCGCGCTGAGCTAAGGGGGTCCTCAGACCGGCCACATGTTTCTTCTAATTACCCCAGCGTCTCTCCGGGGGCCCAGAGAGAGACAAGCACTATCTCCAGAGCGTCCTCATCCCAAAAACGGGCCCTGGGAAACTTAATTTGTTTGTCTGTTTGCACTTTATTTGTCGGGTTTTTGTGTGTGTGCGAAATAAACGGTGATATTTGTGTGTTTTCTTCATTTTGGGGTGTGTTTGTGACTTCTCTCGGAATCTCTTGTCCAAAATCGCTAAATTTGTGGTAAAACCACCACACACCCTCATTAATAATTTGAGTGATGGTACAGAGTGCACTTCTAACAAGTTATAATCTCAACCATTCTGTGATTTTCTGATTTCTATATTCCTGCAATTTTGAGAAAATATTGTCTGTTCTGAGTTTCTTTGTAGCCATCATCCTGGAATATGGATTCTACATAAATAAAAAGTTTATATTGTTTAGTTCAAATTTTTTGAGTAATATTTTGGGTTTTGCTAGTAAAGTGACTGCAATAGCTAGGACTCAACCAAATTTTTACTTCCAATCATCAGTCATGAATTTATGGATATTATATTTTAAAAAATAGTCTTATTGGTCATTTTTTTATTTCCTTTAATATTTTGACTGAACATTCAAAGCTTTCTTTGCTTCTTGGACCACTGAACGTAACAGTGGAATGCAGAGGTATAGATAGTTTGGAGTGAGATGGAGCCCTATACAGTACTCCATGAATTACAGAGGCAATTGAATCTGATTTTTTGTGGACAGGTGATGAGAGAAAAGATTTACATATAGAGGTAAAATACAGAAACTTTCATGAGTAAATAAAATTTGTTGGCTGCATGATAATTATTTCTAGAAAAAGTACAGCAGTCTCTCTTCTTTTTGTGGATATATCTGTAGTGCAATAAACATGACTTGGCAATTACTAGTAAAAGGCCACAGGAGCTATATTGACCAGACACAGCAGGATTTCAGCAGTTATCTGGGTTTGTCTTGGCCTAAGCTGGTTTTAGCTGTTCTAACAATTGCCTAATGGTCAAGTGACAACTTGACTACTGGATAACACTTTTTAGCTTAACTCTATAAATGCTTACATGTCATAGAAATATAATAAATCCAGGCAATCATCTTACAACAACCAACGACCCTTTATCATTAACAAAGGCCATTAATTGACCAAGAGGTGGAAAATGAATAATGCTTTGCCATATATGTATATATGAATATATGTCAGATTCTAACTAGCTGTTTAATTATTTTATTGTGTGAAAGTACACGTTTTCTTTTCGAGTACAGCAGTAACATATATCTTAATAATTTGTTATGAAATTTTCAAATATCATCTGTGAGGTAATGAAAAAGGTATCAGCAATAAGAAAATATGTAAAAATATATCTAAGCAGATCCCAAGACTGAGAAAAAAGGTTCCAACCTAAAAGTGTGAAGACATCTTGGACACTGTGGTGGCAACATCTCATACATACTCCTTACATACTCTGGGCAAAACCTAAACCGTATTGATGCAGAGGGAAGAGTTCCAGAGAAGGCAGGCAGACAGAAGGAATTTCCTGTATAATACTTTTATTGGACCATTTTTGAAGAAGTGACTGGATAATTTGGTCTAGAATTAGTAGCATCCATTGCAATTGCAGAAATCATTACTTTTTGTATTTTGGTTGAAAGGTTAATTCTTCATTTATACTAACAGTAAATTCTTGAGTACATACATGGTGTTTGCCCTGTTATCCATAACAAGTATTTAAGGAAAAATACCTGATTTCCCTATTTAGTTTTAATTAGATAAAAAAATAAACCTATATTCTTACTTTTGATTAAATGCTAATGGTTTCCTAGTGATCTTTCAAATACTAGTTACTCATTTGTTCAAGTATGAAGCATTTTGGTTTAGCTACACACTCACAGAGTAATTTTTTGATATTATTTTTTTCTTTTATTTAAAGTCTAGTTTATTCATTGCTTCACACATTTTTAAGCTATAATTTAATATATAAAAAATAGATATTTCCCATCTAAATTTGTTGTTCGAAAATTTTACCCATCTTCTTCAGGGTACAGCAAGATAATAGAATTCCCTTCCTATGGGGAATAAGCAATCTAATAATGTTATAAGTTGTAAAATGAGTTCAGAAGAACTAGTTCTCACTAAGCACATTTATATTTATTGATTTATCATGCACATATTTTAATGTGAAAAGTAAGATTTGTCAGTTTACATTGCAATGCTGGCTGGAATATAATCTTTTGATTTCATTAATCTCTTCACTGTTACCTGAAGTTTATGATATTGGCATTATGAGGACAGAATGCAATTCAGTGGGTCTGAAATAACTGTATTTCCTGTATCTCAATATCCATAGAAACCTTGGAGGACCTGAAGAGGGAGATCCAATATACCTCAACTATTTGCCTCTGTGTTCATGTTGGTCACCTAAAGATAACTGGTAAGTTAGCTAACATATGCTAATAACAAAACTTGATCATTTCTGAGAGGTAGATATTCCATTTCCCTCTTACTGATATTTTTTTGGCTCATCTACGTTGAACTTTAGGGTAACTGGGACACTATGTACCCAGTATGTTTAAATCTTCATTTTAGCCAAGGTACACAAAAGTGTATTTCTACCCAAAAATTTTGACTATATTTATATTTATGTGTTGTATGCCTAAGTAATATGCATGGAGGTTTATGTAATTTTTGTATTTTGTATTGTAAATTTATTGATTTATTTAACGAATGCTTTAGTGCTGTGTTTTGTTGGAGTTTTTTTGTGGCAGTTTGTTCATTTTTTTAATTTTAGAGTTATGCTGTATTCACTACAGAGGATGGCCATTTATGTTAACCAGTGATCAGAGAAAGGAGACAAACCAGAATTTCAATTTCAAAGGATTTTTAAGAACTGGTGACGGAATGAACATATGCTTCATTCTCTCTTCTGCCTGCCCAAGGAAGTAGCAATATTTTACTATTCATTAAAATCTATAAATTGATTTAACATTCCAAGATCTTGAATAAAAACGTGTCATCCCACCCTGAAAGGGAAGGAAACACTCAGGTATGCAGATACTCATGGTCAAAAAGAAACAACAAAAGTCAGAGGGTCTGCAAAAACTTAAGAATTTTCATTCAGCATGGAAATTGGTGTAAGTTAGTCCCTTACCTTCTATTATAAGCACACAGCAGTGGATTTTTAATGAAGGGCAGGGTGATAGATAAAAGAGAGGGAAATCAGAGAATCGGAGAAAGGAAGGAAGGAAGGAAGGAAGGAAGGAAGGAAGGAAGGAAGGAAGGAAGGAAGGAAGGAAAATCACCCATCCTGGCTCCAGCATTGGTCTAGCTGATGGAACATGTGCTTGGACTTCATCAGGGTACCTTTTCTGTGCCATGTGCCAAAAATATGGTGGCCACTCCCAGCCTTCCAACATCACCCCTGCCCAGGACCTCATGGTGCTGCCACTGCCCTGTGCTAGCACCTGATGCCAGCACCCGTCCACAGCACCCTGAGGTAAATTTTCCCTGCGTTGGAGGTAAGTTACTCACTTTCTCAGCAAATTAGTTATCATGTACAGTTCATTCTTCCAGTTCTTTCTGGAAAGGGGTCGGAGGGCTTTAGGGGTCTTTGGTGGTCTTGATCTCTCTCTACTGGGTCAGCCCATGCCCACTTCTCAACATCATTCTTGCACTGTATTGTGTTGTGCTTATCTCCAGGAGCCAGAACAAGGACATTTGTCCCATAAGAGTGATGCCCGAATTCTGTATGGCCTGGAAAAACTCAGCGCGGAGATGACCGGAGATGTTGTCCCCACCACTGCCGATCCCAAAAGAGAGAAAATAGCCACTGCGCTCACCCTTTTACAGGGGACCAATCTCGTGCAGCCTCTGAGCCCTTCCCAAGCACAAGTCGCCCCTGGATTGGATGGTCAGCACCCTGAAACCGCCCCTAGCAAGAGGTTCCGCTATGAGCCAAAATGGCGGCACGGCACAACGTGGCCGACCCTGGGCCGGGGTCCTCAGTGGCCCCACCTGGTGTCTCCGGAGGGTNCTTTAACATATAACTAATTAGGAAGGGAGGAAAAAGGGAGAACAACTTATAACTTAAACTGTAAACATTTAACTGATTATGTGGGAGTGATGTCACCCTGAGGCACACAGCAGGTCTCTCCATGTTTTCTCATTATCCACCAGTACATCCAGGACCCTGGGCAAAGACAATCCCACAGATGGGCTTATCTTTGTTTGGGGTAGGGTTCACCCATACTGATTTCCCTAGCAGGCCTCTCACGTGAGTCACTGGGACTCCATCACCATCTGTGGTGTGGAGGGACTCAGACTAAGTGGGACCAGCTCTGTTTACAGATCATCTGGTGTTAACTAGCCAAGTGACTTTGGCTAGATGCTGATCCCAGTTCTTGTAAGTCCCTCCACCTAATGCTTTCAGGTGGGTTTTCAGGAGCCCATTATACCTTTCTACCTTACCGGCGGCTTGAGCATGGTATGGAATGTGGAAGACCCATTCAATACCATGCTCCCTTGCCTGACTGGTGACAAAGCTGTTTTTGAAATGAGTCCCGTTGTCGGACTCAGTTCTCTCAGGCATATCATGTCGCCGCAAAACTGGCACAGTTGGGCACTGGCATGGGGCCGAGCAGGGTGACCGTGGAGGAACCGGCCCCAGAGGTAGGGGGTGACACTGCCGCAGCAGCAGCCACTGAGCCTGGCCTCAGCTGTGGCACGGGGCCGTGGTGACAGTGTCAGTGGAGCCCTGAGCACCCCCCAGGAGGCACGGCTGGGGGCCATCCCCCTGCATTTTCCTTCCCCCAGCCCAGTCTGCGCCCAAGGGAGAGGCAACAAGCAGGGTGCTGTGGACGGGTGCTGGCATCAGGTGCTGGCGCAAAGCAGTGGAGGTGCCACGAGGTCCCAGGCAGGGACGATGTTGGAAGGTTGGGAGTGGCCGCCATGTTTTTGATACATGGCTCAGAACAGGAGATTTTCGCAGGCTTTTGGGCAGAGGTGGGGCCGGGAGGCAGGGCAGGCACAGTAGGAACAAACAGAGGGATTTAGTGGAGCACAGCTGCCCCTCCATTTCAAGAAGCAGCGTGTAGTTGCAAGGGCAGGAGAATCATGGGAAGGGACCACAACTGTTTGTAACAGCCACTGGGGCTCACAGCACTTCCTGTTTGGTGGTCTGCCTTGGTGAGAAAGCAATGGTCTCGCTGCTGTGACCACTGTGGCCACCATTTTGCTTCAGTTCACGTGGTCTCAACCCTCCAGCTTGCCGCTGCCTGCCTACAACCAACCACTAACTGTCCTCAACATCCAGGAGAAAAGTTCTGACTCCAGCCTGCTGTCCTCTCATCAGTTTGCCTGAACCCTGAACCCAGTCCCCAGCCCTTGGGAACTCCTGTTTTTTCCCCATCACCTCTTGGTGACAACCCCTGGTAACCCCGTTGTGGCATCCCTACCCCCTAGCGATCCTGGTGGCTGTCAGTAAACCCATGGACCTCCACCTTCCCTGAGCAGACCCACCACTCCTGCAGCACCCCCAGTGGCCACCACCAAGTAACTGCACCCCCCATCATCTCCCACAGAGCTGCCAGCACCTCTACAGCTTCATGAGCATCACTGCACTCCAGGGCATTGGGATGAAAAGTGGTTTTTTTGTTTGTTTCGGTTTTTTTTGTTTGTTTTGTTTTACCATGAATGGTGTTTCTTCTCTTCTCTTCTTAGTTATACTGTTATTGTTTGTTTTTTGGTGGTTTTCCCTGGTGTTTAATTTTCATTTAATTTTTTATTTTACTACCTCATATATATATTTACGTATTATATTTTGGTAATAAAATTCTTATTTCTTTATACATCTTGTAGCTCTGAATTTAAAAATCATATTTGTCCCTAAACCAGTACAGTAACCCAGCAGGAACATATCAGGATTGTTGTTATCACAGTAACATATTATATTCTCCTTGAATATGGGATGATTAAGAAGGCAAAGAAAGTTGGAGACATTCATCTGAAGATTCATATGTCTTTTGTGAATAACGTATGAAAAAAGACAGTCAATCAAAGATATAACATAGACCAAGGTTTATTTTCCCTATTATGTGAACAAGAGTAAGAGTTTGGGTTTAAATACGTTGTGCAGGAACAATGAATTACCCAATTTGGATTAAGGCTGTGTGTGTAATATACAAAATCTTCCTTAATTGTGATTTGTTTCATTTTTATCCTAATCTCCAATATTACTCCATATGTGAATACCTTTAGGAGAGCAGGGAGAGATGGAAACACCATTAAGTATCTTCACAGAGAATAGGGCTGATGGTGGTTTTAATTATTTTGCTAACATCACTGAAGCCATTACCTCATAATAAGAAGTGCTGAATGGTTACCTTTTTCCAACCTTTCTTACCACTTACCACTCAAAAAGCAAAGCATAATGGGCAACAGCTGTTTCTGCAATTGCATGGATTTAGCTACACTCCCTAAGTGAGCAGTTTAGTTTACCAACGTTCATTTCTCTGTAAGTCCATAATTACAAATCCAAAGTTAATCTGCAAAACCTTAGTATCTATTTTTAAGACAGATGAAGGAAGGTATTTAATTATGACAATTTACTCTTCTTGTTTGGCCTTTCATTTTCTTTGTTTTCTCTCATTTTGAGATTGCACTCCCACATCTTTACTTTTTTTTTAATTTTCAGCCTTATTATAATTGTTTCAACCATTTCCTTTTCACATCTTTAAAGTTAGAAGGCTACAATTTTGTGTGCTTGCTGGATTTGCATCTTTATATGTTTACTTTTTTTCTTGGTATGAGAAACATTTAACAAAGCCTAGAGAACATGTACAGAAGTTAAGGAAACTTACAGGAGCAAACTTTACAGAACGAAAGATGATTATATAAGCAATAAATAATGACTACAGTAATTCAAATGATTTCTCTATAAAGAGAGAGAATGTACTATTGAGTTTGAGTTTTATTAGGAAAATATTTTTTGCTCAACATTATTTTTAAATTCAAGATTAATTTTGCAGGGAATATTTTTCACTGAAATTAGGCTTCCTAAGTTTCCTAAGTTGTGAGGGATCCCTTAAAACATGGATCTTCAATTTGGCAGCGTTGAACACAGGACTGTCTGTGCCACAACTGCCCACAAGATATATAGGACATGCTTGCATGGTGCTAGTGATGAGAGAATCCCGTTAATGAAGAAAGGCTATGTACAAGACTACAGTAGGCAAATGAACTCCAAAAATGGAGTCTTTTCTTTATTGCAGATTCATGTGTTTTTATAGTGCAAAGATTGTTTTGGTCAATACAGCCAATAGACAAAAGGAAAGGTGGTCATGTGTTATGCAGATGTCACTAAGCCAGTCTTAGAGCCACACCAGACCACAAGATGTTTTTTACATACCTAAGACATTATATCATAGTCTGGACATGCTGTAATACAGCCTACTGTTCTGCTATATAAGTTCACTATAAATATTCATTTTTTCTATTATATGTAGCACCTAAACAAAATTATATTAATTTTCTCTCTTCTTCTAGCAGCCTATTTTTCAAATCTCCATGGGACTAACAGGTAGTTTGGGTTATGTTCTTTCTCTTACTAAAAAAATTCAAGATGTTGGCTTTTGACCACTTCTTGGCATAAGTCATAAGTCAAAATTATGAATCAGATGCACTAAAAGTCTTTATCTTTTAAAGATTACTTAAAATTCCCATTGTAATAGAGGATTTTACTTCTAACTACACTATATAGAGATACTATATTGTTTATCCTGTAGTAATTGTTCAGAGAATTTTGCAGCTACTTTCTCTCTTTCAGCCCACTTGGTTTCCTTTTCCAAGAAACAGAAGCACAGAATATGATCTGGCTGCATCTTAAATTCATGTCAAGATCCTGGCCATATACTGAAAACAGATATTTTATAGAATAGTTTTATAACTATTTTATAGAATAGTTTTTAACTCTGAATTGAGTTAAAAAATAGAGACAACTCAGTCCTCAATCCCAATTTTTATTTTTTCATCTGAGTATCTCACTAAATCTCATTACTCAAAGGACACACAATGCATATTTTGCATTGTTTCTTGGATACAATCAGGTTATTTAGTTTATTTTTTCCATACACTGGTCTTTTTTCAAGACATAAACACTGTTGTCACTCAAATTATAGCAAATTTTAGGGGAAAAGTGTTCTTTACAATACAGACCTAATAGAGATGTTTTCTTTAATGTCTTTGTAAATCAGACAGGTTTCTAGCAAAAGATCCAATAAAATGTTATTTCTAGTCCTCCAGGGCATTACTGGAAAAGTAGTCATAATGCAAATTTTTAAAATTTTGAAAGCTGTTTTTTGCATGAACTGCAAAGATGACAATGACTATCACAGTTTTACACAGGGCTTTTGATTGTATTCAGCATTGTGTTCTATGTAAACTAAAACACAGCTCTATGACTCAAGACTTTTTTAGTCCCATTTAATGACAAAGCTGCATCATTTGTGGGCAGCCTAAAAAAGGCTTAAAGTATTAACTAAAATGATGATTTTTTTTTTATTTTATTTTTACATCAGTGATGAGCTCCTTGACCAATTTTTATGTTCCTCTCTGACTGCTAGAAGTTGTATCCTGGCCTATCACATACAGTGGAATGCAGGACTGCTAAAATACAAACCTACAGCTGAGGACTGCTTTTCACAGAGATACAGGGCAATCTCTTTTATATGTGTAGGGTTTAAAACTCTAGATGTAAAATTCAAAAAAACTTTTCTTTTCCAAAGAGAAGACTCAAGTAAGTAGTCATGGTGGGGCACTTAAAATCACTGGTGATAGGAATACAGCAAGTCATAATGGAGAAGAAATTTTTTTGGTTAGGAATATGGCAGTGAGCTTCTAGTTGTTGATTTTGTAGAACTTTTCGTCTTTCTTAGAACATATGTGTGAACTGAGGTCTTTCCCCATGAAGTCAGTATGAATCTTAACTTCAGTGACATCCTGGAAAAGGACAGTCAATTTAGTTTTAAAGAACAGGGCATGAGCATTTCTATTTGGTTACTTACTATTGCTCATTGGCTATTTGTGGTTTTTTTCCATTTTTTTTTAATAGTTATTTTTTTAAGTATTGACTTCCCTGAAACTGAATTACTGATATTTTCTTTGGTATTTCTGAGATAAAATGCAGAAAACCTCTCCATAGTTAAATGTTTCAATTGATTTTTTTATTTTTTAGTATATTATACCACAGTGTTTATTTTCTTTATAGAACATGCTTAGGCCACCATCAAACAGATTGCTGCATCTAGATGGAGAGGATAAGCCATTATTTGTATGCTATTTGGATGTTCTAACTTTTCTCATGGCTAATCCACCACTAATCCTTAGAAATCTTTTACCATGAAACTTCGGCTACAGACACAAAAATGTGTATTACTCATTGTATACCTACTACATGTATGTCAATTTTATTTTTCTTACCTTTAATTTTGAGAAACAGCCAACCTCTCCAAAGGTGGCTTAATAGAATGTTTGTTAACTATGGCAAAGAATTACAAGGTAAAGAAAGGTAATGATCATATTTTCTTACTCCAGAATAGAAAAGATGAAACTGCTCATATTGCAAGTGAAATTTTAAAGATTGTACTTTTTAGAATTCTTGCATTAGTTTAAAGCAGAAAAATGGAGAATTGCAAAACAAGTAATTTTGAAAACTGTTCTCTGTTTAAAGTAAAAAAGATCTCTTGGTAACGAAAGGTTGCGATTTTTTATGTTATTGTAGATTTTTTTTTTTTTTTTTTTAATTCACATTGCTTAACCTTCTGTACTGGAGGGAAAATGTGCTGTTTGTCTCCACAAACACAACTTTTATAACCTTGGCTTGTTCAAAAGGAAAAAGGTACTTCTTTTCAGTTTAATGTTTCAAGTTGGCTTTCTTTTGTTTTTTGATTTGGGTTCTTTTTTTTTTTTTTTTTTTTTCCCAAAGAGGTTTCTGAACTACAAAGCAGATTTGAGCAATGAGAATTCAAATTCATCTATGAAATGCATATATCAGTTACGTGAACTAAAGAGTCACGTTGTTTTTTCAGTTCAAGAATACACAGCGATTTCCTGAAATATTATTTTAGCTTCCCTATTTCTGCTCATGTGGGTTTTTTTCTGCTTATATATCAGCATATAGGAACTCAAACACATTTTGACATAAAGTTACTCACAGTGGATGTATGTGTTCCAATTTGATTAGCTTAATCTCTGGTCTAATGCTTAGGGTATGGGAAGAAAATGTAAGAGATTGAAAGAAAAAAACCAACCAAAAACTTCTTCAGTTATAAGAGAAACAAAAGAAGAAAAATTAAAACCCCAGTCAAACAGATGTGGAAAGAAAGTGGTAAGAAATTACTTCAATATTTTTTGAAAGGGCTGCAAGAAGCAGAACTTGATCACAGATAGAGAAATGTCTGTATCGATTTATTAGGATAATTATATTTTATAAGGGCTCTTGGCTTGAACTGTTCGTACTCTGACTCTAAAACAGCTCATGGATTTGGCTATATGGTCATAGCAAAAAACAACACAAAACATCTCTGAAAAACCAAACAGTTATTTTGACAAGCATGGATGCCTCTCATTTTGTTGCACAGCAGTTGGTAGATGAAACTTTGTCACAGTGAGATTCTCAACAAACCTGAATAAGTAAAAAAACAGTGGACAAAGCTGGACCAAGGGACCCATATAAAAAAAATTGTTGACTTTTCAGACAAGAACCTATACCCATGCTCGGAACCAATAAGTATAGGAATCAACTTCTTCATAGAACTGTCAATGCAAAGACATAAGGAAGAGCAGAACAGAGTGAAACTAGAGCTCTCAAACATTCAAGCAGATTATGAAAGTGTTGAAAGACTTTTTTCTCTCTTTGAAATTCAATTGTTGTTTTGGATTTTTTGTTGGGATTTGGGAATTTTGGTTTAGGATTTTTTGGGGGTTTTTGTTTGTTTGTTTGTTTTGTTTTAATTCAAATGAAGAAGCAAATCAAAATTAGTTATTCAAATTTCTGATTTAGAATTCTAGAACTTAAATATATTCTAAAGAAAAAATTGTTAGATGTCTGATGCCACTGTAACAGAAAATATTGGTTTCTCAGAACAATCTAATGTTGAATAAAGAATACAGATAGCAAGGGCATCTAAATCAAAGAGATAGAAGAAAAACATAAGACCGCTAATGAATACAAAGACTGATAACATGAAAATCAGGACCCAAAAGGTAGTAAACACAGTAAAGCAAACAATTTTATTCAAAGTTTTCTTTAAATTAAGAAAAAAATGAAACTGTGGACAGAAATACGGATAATTTTGTTTTCTTTTTTGACACTGAATAATTAAGTAACTCTGTATTCAAACGCTACAAGGCAGACACAGTGACGAATGATACTAATTCAGTGAAACACTGAATTGACTAATCTGTGTCTCAATCCTATGGGCCTCAACCATTCTCTGTGTAATAGAGCAAATCCCACACATTTCTGCATATCCATCACAATTTATTTTGTTTCTCCTTTCCTACTTGATAACCTTGTAGTTAATAATACAATAATTTCTTATTTCCAAGTTTCAGTGTATGTTTTATCCAACTGTTCCAGGAGCAGCATCTAAAACAGTTTTCCAGGCATCCTTCCATGCTGGTGCAAATATGTGACTTGGATAAATCAAACAAATTTGGTATAAAAGGTGCAGCCTGTCCCTCAGTGGATAGCTCTACTCTGTTTTGGAAGTGCATCTTCAAAGTATTTGTAGAGAAAATACTGCCTTACAGAGTATGTTATCTTCCACTAGATCTTCTTAAACTTATTAAGAGTAGGCAAGCAACTGGGAAAAAAAATAAACCAACAAACCCCAATATTTTCAAATAAATCGTTGAAAAAAACTAATCTGGAAAGCAGAAGCACATTTTGGGAAAGAGAAAATTCCAGTGAAGAAGGTAGGTGCAGCATGATTTCAACAGAACCAAAACCACTTAACTACAGAACACTTCCTGCCATTCAACAATTGTATTTGAAACTTACAGAGAAATAGTCATTTTAATTGAAACTAGATTGTGGATTCAATTTCATTATAATCCCAGCTGTGCTGCTGAGCAGATGAATAAGCATTAATAATGTATAACAAAACCATTGAGAGGGCAATATAAGGAAATATAGGCAACAGGTAAGAAAGAAGCAATGTTATTGCATCAAATCTGGAGCAGTCAACATACAAAATATCACTTAACAGAAGAAAAAAAAAAGATAAGTAGAAAACATCAAGATGAGATACAGGAAGGCCATTTACAGACTTGATCAGAAATGATCAAACAAACCAATGTCAGCTTATCATACAATATCACGGAAGAAAGTGCATGTATTGCAGAACAATATCGTGTTTTAAAATTGTCTTACCTTGATGGAGCAAAAATGAGGTTCATAAGGAATATTGTGTACCAATAGCAACTAGCAGAGCAAAACAAAGGGAAGAAAAAATCTCCAAAGATGGAATTCCCATATCAATGATGACAACAGAAAAAAAGATAAGGAGGATAGATTAATATGCAAAAAAATATAGAAGCTTAATTACACATAAAAGTAAAAGGTAGGTTTGTGTTTTTTTTTAAAAAAGGTTAATTAGATTAAATAAAATCCTATGATTGTCTTTGGTTTGTTAAATGTCTTGTCTGGTTCTAAATAACCGTTTTCTTTATATTAGTATGCTAAAATCTTTATTTGAAAAAAAAAAATTCTGTGGTTCAGTGATTTTGGAGCAGAGACTCTGAGAGAAGTCACAAACACACCCCAAAAATGAAGAGAACACACAAAAAATCACAGTTTATTTTGCGCAAACACCAAAACCCGACAAACAAAGTACAAACCAGACAAATCAAATAAATAAATTTTTTCCAGGGCCCTCGTTTGGGGTAAGGACGCTCTGGCGAATAGTGCTTGTCTCTGTCTCTCTCAGAGCCCAGCAAAGAGACTCCACGGTATTTAGAAGGGAGCGTGTGGTCTTGAGGGCCCCTTAGCCTTGACCCTCTGGCTGGTTTCGACTGAGGAGAACAACTTAAGAGGATTACAAAACCGCGCCCCTCCCCCCTTTCCTCCCTTTTAGCCCGAGGAGAGATTTAGTGCTGAAAATGGAAAAA
>VYZS01100419.1:0-41270 GCA_013400695.1 Neodrepanis coruscans | reverse complement strand
TTTTCTTTTCTTCTTCTTTTACTAAAAAATAAATCACAAACTAGATCTCTGTAGGCAGAAAGGGTCCCTGGGAGGAGGTGGGGAAAGGAAGCAGGGAGGTCTGTGCTGTTTTGGTGCTGGTGGTGTGACTACACAAGGCTGCGTGAGCCACTGGAGTACCTGCGCCTCTGAAGCAGGGAGCTGGGGGGGCAATACTGGTGGGGGTGGTTGTAGGGAGGTGGTGGAGGTGGCAGGGGAGGCTGATGGACCAGCTTCATGGGGGTCCCAGGGAGCCCACTGCCCACACTGCGCCAGGGGGTGGAAGTGCAGGAATCGGAGGTGACATAGCGTGTCAGAGTCTGGTTGAGGGCCGGCTCCATTCGAGCGAGGCACGGCTTGTCCAAGACAATGACTTTGACAATCTGCTGGCACTGTACAAGTGTCCCCGCTGAGGCGGGGTGCGCGGGCACCAGTGCTGTCTCCAGCCGCTCCCGTGGCATGTTAAGACGCATGCTGGGCTGCATTCCACTCTCGGGCCCCAGGGCGGAGTTGTGCTGGTACGTTTGAAGCCTGTTGTGAATTGACACCTAGTTTAGAAACAGCCAAAGAAGCATTAAATGTTACAAGACTTTTCCCATCTGCTGCTACTGGCTGCCCTGAACCCCCACCACCGATCAGTCTCGCGTGTTTTCAACCCTTCCCCCATCAAATAACAGAATAGGTACAACCCCTGGCTGCACAGCCACCCTGAATAGCCCCATTGCCCACATCTAGGCCTAAGTGCTCCTGTCCTTTACATCACATCAAAGGCAGCAGAGCTGGCATTGCCAAATGCAGTGCAACTTTGATTATCCAAACAGCACAGGGAACACAAATCAATTCTAGGAGCAGAAGCATCTGTGAATTCTCATGGTAATCAGACCTTGGAGTCATGCCTTTGTCCCCACTAGCAAAAAGGAGAGGGGAACCAGATCACAAGGTTTCAGATAATCGAGGTTGTACGTTTCAGCAAAATGACGGTAGCTGAATCTGACATAGAGAGTGACAGAGAAACTCAAGCCTTTCCCAGCTCCCTGCCTTTCTGAGTAGGAAGGTACACCACATGACTGGCTAATCTGTTTACAAAGGAAAAGCAGAAATCTGACATACTCTAGCAAAAGGCAGCTCCCTCTGATCCATTTAATGGTTTGTGAGTGAAAGGAAATGATTTTCAAAAAAAGAAAAAAGAAAGAAAAAATGCTCGTCTAGCTCATACAATGATAAAAGAAATTCATGATGAAATGGCAGCAGATTAGATAATCTTAGAGAAATGGAAATGCTCCTCTGCTGGCAGAGTATTACTTGGTCAGCTGAAAGAGGGTAGGGAAGCAGGAGGTCGTCAGGGTCCCTACAACAAGATGCTGATAATAGAGTCAAATAAGGGAGCTCACTGAGACCAGTTTAAAAAGGAGGAGCTGGCCTGGACTGGAGGTCCCTAGCAGGGGAAGCGCAGCAGGAAAATGATGCTTCCCGAATGGCAGATGAAACTGTAGTTGTTTCTGACATGGGCATGGGCTGATAGAGACCCCAAACCAGAGACAAGTTGCCAGCTTGTCAAAATGTCAGTCAAGTGACAAACTGTGGGTAAGAAATAAGTACTTCCAGATTGGCATGGCACTTCCAGCTAGGCAGGAGTACAGATGGGACAGTGGAGGGTGCCCTGATGATCTGACATGGTGGGCAGCAGCACCAACAACTGGAAAGGAGAAGCTGTGGAGTGACCAAGCTTCCTACCATGCTGGAACAAGGATGATCTGTCTGTCCCTACAAAAGCATGGAGGCTGCTCAAACTCACTGCACAGCAGGACTTAGTATTGTGTCAATATTTATTCAGGTAGTGGAACATCTCATAAGGGAAACTGATTGCTGTGCCATGGAAGCCATTCGCCACAAAGAAACACTCCTCCCAACAGAAATAGGAAACTGGCTGGCAGAGGCACCTTCCCCAGAAGGGGATATCTGCAGGGAAGTAAGGTATTATTCAGGGAAAAGAAGCAGCACCCATTCCTCAAAGAGAAGACGAAATCTTCAATTCAGTATTGACAAGAGGGGAAAGAACTACCCTGGAAAAGGGCAAGTTCAGGACAATGGAGATATTCAGATAGGGAGTGAGTAGGAAGTAGTAGATAAGGTTTTCAGTGTAAAGATTGCATTTTTCCTCTTTCCTCACAGGCAGTTGGAGTATGGGTGTCTGTGAAGAAACAGGCAACCCACTGGACATCCCTGCAAAGATAGAGGTACACAGGACAGCCAAGCTCCCTACCTAGGCAGGTGAAGCTCTAGGAAAAGTTTGGTATACCAAAGGCCATGCTTAATCCCCTTCAAGGGGGGATGGAGAGATAGAGCTGCAGAGATTGTGCAAGAAAGCTGGGCTGCAGGAAATTTGCATGTGATGCTGCATGGAGTTAGCATGTCAGGGAAGTCTACAGTGGGGTTCTCAGTCTCTCCATAAGCAGTGGGGTGGGTTAGTCTACAGCGTTTGGGAGCTTGGTCCATGAAGGATGTTACAGTTATAAAAACGGATTGAAAATGCTTTGAAGTTTAGTTTGGATTTGAAAGTTGTATTACCCGTCCTAGCAGTAACTTTTAATTGTATCTCTGGAAATTGGTAAAATTGTCAGTCTGGCTGGGGAGGCATTGATTAAAACCTGAGAAAAGAAACAACAGAGAATGTGAGAAGAGCTGAAGTGAGAGAGAATTACTTACCTCAGCTACTCTGCACTCTACTTACCTCCACTGTGCTGTCCGAGACCTTCTCCCCCAAATCTTTCTTGCCTTTGAAATAAAACAAAAGATCTCACTCATGATGTCTGTGCCTCTGTTCAAGAGCTGGCCCTCATACTGTGGACTGGAAACTTAAAGGGAGAGGTGCAGGGCCAAACAAGAACAAATTCAGATCCTCTTGCAAACTGACCGCTGCTTAGTGAGGTAAGAGGAGGACTTTTGGGGTCCTGTCCTTAGGTCCTGATCTCAGTGCCATTTTAGTGAGTTGGTAGCCACTCAGCTCTGCACTTAATGTTTGCTGGCATGTAAGCTAGGGCACGGACAGACATAAAGCCTTGATACAAAGAGACTGGTCCAAAGTGTTAGTGAGATGCTGGAGGAAGTTAATTGTATTGTTCCTGTGTTTCACCAGTTCAGGGATGAAAAAGTGGGCTAGGTTCTCCAGAAGTCATCCATGCTTCATCATTACTAGATGTTACAGCTACATACTGGTAAATTAGACTTCAGTGGTTTTTCTAGGGTATTTGGAGAATATATATGCTCATATTTCCACTATTTGCCCAAGGCTAAAGGATACAAAATTGAATGCTTCTTTTTGCAGTTATTCTCACAGGAATCAGTGATAACACATTTGCAAAGACAGCAGTGCTTGACCAAGGGAAATTGAGTGTCCTCTTACCTGTTGGAGAGCCCTGCTTAGACTGCAGCTCCATCTGGGCTCCATTGGTCCTTAATGAGAGAGTCTTTGTCCCTTGCTGTTTCTCCAGTTCCCCTGCAAGACAGACACAGAAATAAATGAGGAGGGGGATGAAGGGAAGGACACCAGCATACTGAAGGATCAAAATAGGAAGTCGGCAAGGAGAATTAATGCAAGAAAATCACAAGATTGTGTCAAGAAGGGAGAGAGGAACAGCCAAGGAAAAACAGAACTTTGAGATGACTTGACATGGGAGGAATTTATGTATCTCCACACAATCTTCTATGTATGACCTGCATTTATACAGAATCGATTAGTGCTGCACAGGAGGGGAGCACTGATGCTGAGCTACTTTGGCTCACCAGTTTGTTTATGGAAAAGCTTTAAAAGGCTACATGGACATCCCATCTGTATAAGACAGGCCATGGAGTGACACAGACTGCTTGGCCTCTAGACATTCCTGAATGAAGGACAACTCTCTCAAGGGTACCAGTCCTGTCCCAGGTATCTACAGATCATATTTGCCTAATAGTATGAGACAGAGAAGAGTCTTCTGAGTCTGACAGCTTAAGCTTCACTATTCCATGACACTGTATTGTACACTCTGTCTCATAAGCATCCTAAGTAGTTTAGTTCCTCCATTTTTCCTGCTGGTCAGTGACCACAGAGCCTGACTGCTTTTTCATCCTGTCAGTGAACCCAACAACAATCTTGTACAGATTTGCGCTACTCATCCTCTTTCCCCCTGTTCCTGAAGTACCCATTTCCTTCACCTTTCTCCCTTGTAGTCACATGCAATGTGATGACATTGGAGTCTGAGTATTAGAGACCCTTACACTCAATTCGTATCTGTTCCAGTTCTGTCACTTCTGCTATTGACTCTTTCAGATCTTCTACAAACTTCTGCATTTCTTCAGCACCCAGAGCACAGAAGTGTAGTACCTGTTTCTTCTCTGAGCCTGAAACTGGAGTCACCAGTGTAATGCCATGTGGGTAATCTGTAAAGAATACGTGTCAACAAAACAAAGAGACATCAGGCATTCTTGCTGGAGTAATTGGCTGCTTTGGTACCTCTGAAGGACAGCATGAGTCTAACAGAATGAAACACCTAGAGTTTCTTGCACTGTAAACTGTGGGAATCTGCAGCATTGCAGCCCTCCAAGGGAACAGAATGGCAAAACTGCAGCAGCAAAGCAAGTGCCACCACAGCACTACCAAAACCAGAAAATTCTAGCTCTTAGTTATACACAGTGCAATGCTGGCCCTGGGAACATGAGCACAGAGGTAGGACAGCAAAGCCCTTCTTAATCCATGGAAAAGTAAACAGCATATACGAGGCCAAAAGACTTTCTCCTGTGGGAGATGCAGCAGGACAGGTTGTCTGCTATTGTCAAAGCCAGAACAGCCATTAACATCTATGGAGGCAGGACATCTCCCCAGCCTTTACTTTCATCTGCAGAGAACATGGCAGGGGTGTTGGTACAGCATGCCAACATGAAGTGTGGAGCTCATTGGTTAAGAGGAAGATATAGATTTGCAGGTCTCCATTGAGTACTCACCACATACAAAACATGCAGGAATGTAAATGAAAAGATATGCCTAGAGAATGAAAATTTCATAGCAAAAGGCCTCATGTTTTAAAGATCACATTGGGTGAAGGTGGTGACTGGAGATTCAGCCAACACAAGTAGGACAACAAGAGTTTATAGAGACCTTGACATACTTTTGACTGGATTTCCTCTACCTTTTGCTCAATGTCCAGTGGTTTCATTCATTTTTCTCCTTTTCACATTTCATTAAATTTAATTTGTCTCTTTCCCTGTCCTGCTTTCACTTCTCTACTGTTCCTACATCTGCCTGCCTTCCACAGGCAGTCTTGTATATCAGTCTTCCTATATCAGTCTTCACTAAACAAGCCAAAGGACTAATCTGTAATTTGCTGCCAGCCCTCAGCTTCCCCTGTTTTTGTGCCAGGCCCATTTTCCCACCCTGTGTGTCTCTCATCTGTTCAGATCACAAGCTCTCTAGGACATCTGCTCTTCTGTCCTTTCAGGGAATACACAACAGAATGCCAAAAGATCTTTGGGCACTCCCAGGATAGTCATGCCAACACTGAAAGCTGATTCCAGCTCTGATGGTGCATCCTGAGGATGCTCGGTTATGAACGACCCTTTTGTTCGTATAAGGGATGTGAGAACCTCTGCATGCTGCAGAGCGTAGCGTGTTGAGAGAAGTCACTCATGCTGCCAACAGAGTAAAGGAGGGATGTATGAAAACTTAGTAAAGCTGCAGTGCTACTACAACCTGCCTTTCTTGCAGCATGTTCTACACGTGCTCACAAACCCCCAGTGAGCATCAGCCATGCTTGCAGGGACTGCTGTGCTGCCCCTCTGCCTATGCCAGCCTGTTTCTGGAACTCCTCCACTGCACAACCAGCCCCAATCATGACACATCATGGCTCTATTCCCAGACCATCAAGGTCAGGCTGACTAGGGTTGGCCTCTTGCCATGCTTTGGTGGGTGCTGTTCCAAGGGCTCTGCTTTTTTCTTGGGATGCTTTCAGCATAGCATGGCATGTGCAGGGAGACAGCAGCAGAACCTGAGCATCTACCAATGTCAAAGACAGGGTGGAAGTTGTGACTTTGGACATGAGGCGACAGGGACTAAAGCTGGCAGCAGCAGTTTTGTCAATAAGACTCTCTACCTACAGTTGGCTGCTGAGGGCTCAGTAGGACATATATGGGGACTGATTCCCTCATTCCTCCATACTAGTGTTCTCCCTGACATCATGACAAGCCATAGCCCTAAATGAGGCCCTTCTGCAGGTGCTCAGACCCATGAGAGCTACCAGGAGCTAATTTCATCACACTGTCTCTAAACAGTGATCTCCTCATCAGCAAGCCTCAATTTTCTCCCCTTCACTTCTAACCCTGCTAGAATCTCTCTCCTGATGCAAACTCACATCATGTGACAACCCCCTCCCTCCTTCTCTTTTTCTCTTTGAAACCTCTCCAGGCAACCAAGGAGCAATGGACTTACATTCATTCTCAAAGAGATGGAACTGCATCCCTAGCAGGCCAACTGACTTGCAAAATGTGTATGTTGAAGAGCTTTTCTTCTTCGGGCAAAGCTTGAGGATCTGTTGAAGGGAAAGATGCATCATGGTGGGGAACAGTGAGGCAAGAACAATGCAAACTGCTCAAAGCAAAAAAGCTTCTTGCAAGCTCTGTTACGTGTACATGGGAGCAACGCTTGGTGATTGGCAGGCTCTTTGCCCAGAAGGCTGCCTGGCATGCTGCACTTGTAACAACACTTCCAAAATTCTGTAGACATCATCCTGGGACCCAGTCAGCTTTCTGTCTGCCAGAGGTGCTGGCTTTTTGATTACCACATCTCTGACTCTGCAAGGGTAATTCTCTTCATCAAGGATCAGATCAAAAGGCAAAGAGAAGCCTATCATAGATACCTTAGAACTGGAAAAAAGAGCATATGTGAATGCTGTGTTGCCCTTTTTCCTCAGCACTAGTTCTTATGGATCTGATTTTTCCTATGGAGTAGAGGGGTATCAAGGAGCAGACCCTCTCCCCAGGTTCACAACTGTATAAATGGGTGCAGACAAATAGGTGGAGACAACTCTCCCGTCCTCTGCTTTAACAAAAGGTTTGGGTTTTAGCCTTACATTTGCAAAACCCACAGTTCCACATTGTCACTAAATTCAGCAGAACTTCTGTGTTTTTTGGTCTCCTCTCAGTTTCAGTGTACCTCTGCTCTCCTGAACAATGTACCTGCTAGAAGTCAAAGCAAAGATTGCTGGGGCAGGACACCTTCAAAAGTGCTATACACATTTGGGAGTCTGGTAAGTACTATCTACAGCCTTTTCCATGTTAGAAGGCAGTGGTTTTAATGTGTCTGGCAGGAAAGATGTGCATGAGAGGGCTCTGTCTACTATAGTAGAAACAGACAAAGAAATGAACCTCTCTTTCATGAAATGAACCTCCCTGCTGGCAAAGGCATGAGAGAGAGCAATGACATTGCTTGGATGGCTGTGGGATGTGACTTTGTTTTTTCAAGGGTTAGTGGAGTTTTAGATTTAATAGGTTTTTAACAATGAAGGATCCAGAGCTGTGTCTTACAATGTTGATGAACCAGGAGATAGTCTGTTCTTAGGAGACAGGTGGAAAATGCATGTTGTGGACTGGTTTTAGATTTCTCTATAAAAAACAGGGTGAGTCTTATTACTGCATTATCTAATTGTCAGAGCACACTCACCACCAGCAGATCATTGAAGAGGAAAACTTCCCTTTGGTGAGCTGCCTGCTTCTGCACCTTGTTCACATCAGTCACTTCATACAAGCGGCTGCAGCAGACCAGCCGTCGATGGGGCACAGACAGAACCTGCAGAAAACCCACAAGAGGCTGACACAGGTGCCACTGGGGGTCACTCCCACCCTCAGTCTGCACAAACCTGCACAGTGACAACAGCTCAAGCCAGTTCTGCCCACTTTGTCCACTCAAATAATTTCCTCACCCCCACTCCTTACTGTTACTTTTCCTGGTGGTGCAATGGCAGAGAGAGCAATGTCTTTGTGATCCAGATAAATCAGAAGGCAGGCTATAGGCAATCCTGGTGTTCACACACCCTACCTTTATATACCTCTGGCTTCCAATCCCTGGAGGATTGCTCATTCTCTCTCACCCCACTGGACACCTGCAGGTTTCCTGGACTTTGAGAAATTATTCTGCTCCTTTTGGGTAAACAATACATATGGTTGTATTACAGATTAGTTACTGCTAAAGAGTCTGTCTATGCATGTGTGATCTCTTAGCCTCAGCAAGCTTTAAGGAACCCATTAGAGACAGATGGGTAAAATTGCTTTCTATCACTTTGCCTTCTACTTCCTACACCCTTACAGGAACTGAAAGTTTGAAACAATGCAGAGCTATCAGTGGAGCACTGGCAGGCAGGACCAGCAGTAAAGTTCTTGGGCAAGCAACTACTGCACTAGATACTGTAATCTCTGGCCAAGGAGATCTCTGAAAATTAGTAAAGAATGAGAATAGCAGGGAAGAAGGTGTTTGGAGAAAAAGCAATTAATTCATCAAGAGAAGCAAGGAAAGTATTACATAAGAGGAAAAACACAGAAAAGAGGACAGGGAGGAAGGTGGGGGACAGAGGGGTTGAGTGGGTGCCAGTAGGGTTACAGGTGCTCACCGTTTTCATTCCAACTATGGACTTCTCCACTTTGGTGACGTAAGTCACATGGTCCTCATTAGATTTTAGTTCTTTCTGCTGGATTCTTTCATAGATCCCCACCACCAACTCCCGTGGGATGTCAGCACCATCGTCCACCCCTGCCAAACACAGAAAATGTTGGGCAGGCTAGTCAGGGAGAAAAGGAAAGGGAGGAACTGGTGGCTCTTGGCAGGCCACTACTATCTGCATTGTGCAGTGCTGGGAAGGCTGTGCTAGCAATACTTCACTTTAGGCTGTCTTATTTCTTGCTCTAATGCATCTAATGCACCAGCAGGAGAGACTGACATCTCTAAGGCCAATGCAGAATATTCCATTGCTCTGCATGGTGGCTCCTTTCCATGTGTTCCCTAAGGTTTTATAGCCACAATTTCACATTGATATATCTTGGGCCATTCAGCAGCAACCCCTGCATTGATTTCATATCATCAGAAGTGCTAGATGTGGAGAAGACCTATGATGGGATTCAGCAGCTCTTCCTGCCAATGCAAGCATCAGCTTTCCTTGTCTTCTTGGTGACCTCCACCATTTTCCTTTTGTGTTGTCTCCTCAGAGCAATACTTTCCTGCTAGTCTGTCTCTGATATCTCTGTTTTGACGTTGCCCTTTTCCTCTTTTACATCTCCTTGAGCAATTCTCCAGATTTTGGTGTCTGACTCTTCAGAGCCTGGCAGGAAAGCTTTCTTTCACCCTTCCCTGAGAAAACATTGCAAATCAAACTGCCAGTCCTTTCTCCAAATTAAATTCCTTCAGTCATTTTAGATTGATTTTCTCTGCTTTCTCTCCAGCTCCCTGGTCTGAGATGTACTACGCTGAGTGATGCAGGTGAGGAATTGCTGAGAAACGGAGAGGCGTTGTTATCTGCTGTCTCCCTCATACACGTCCTTGCAAATTCATCCTAAATACCCTGTCTTTTTTCAGGCTGGTGAGGCTACTGACCTGGGAATTGGCCTGCAGGTGAGTCTGGAATGAACCGTCTCCCCTTGTTTGTAATGGGGTGACATTCGCTGGCTCTAGTGGGTTGTGGTATGTTACAAACTGGAGGTGAGTCATGTTGGCTTTATTTGTTGTGATGTGAACTGGCAGATTTTCAAGCAGGTCTAAGTGTAAGTTAACAATAAAAAACCCCAAACTCTTTTGAATTAGTGCTTTCAGCTGAACGGGATGATAGCACATAGCAGCCCCACTCAGAATCTCTGGAATTAACTTGAAAAGGGACCTCAGTGTCACATTATACCAGTCTGAAGTAGACGACAAATTGTGGAAGGTGTGGGAGGCTGAGACAACACTTTCTGAACAGCAATCAGGGCAAAGGAACCCACAGAAGTACAAAATCTTCAAAAAGGACAAGAATTTACACTGGAAAAACTTTCACGGAGCTTCATCTGAATTGCAGATGTGCAGCAAAAGAAACTTGGAAGATGGCTGACCTACAATGACCTAGGAGTGAATATGGATGGGAAATTAGACAAGAATTTGTCTAGACATGATGTCAAAGAGGCCAAACAATACTAAGCTGCATTAGTAGATCTGAAAAAAAGGATGAGGCAGTGACTCTATATATGAGTATGTTGTGACCACATCTGAAAAAGCGCTTTTAGCAACCCATTACCAAGATGGGAAGGACTGACCTTGAAAATAGAAGAAAATTGATTTGGGGAACTGATGTATCAGAAATTGTGAAGATGTAATGTATGCATGAACTCTATCATGTCTCCAGTTACTGTAAGTAATTGCAGGCAATTAGGAAGGGGAAGATTTAGCCTGAAAAGAAGGAAAATGTGTTCATATATTCAAACCAGGAAGGAGGGGAAGGGCTTGTTTAGCACAATCCAGCAGGGCCTAAGAAGGATAGAACTGAACAATAGGAAAATTTAATACAATGAACTGCTTCCAAGCAATGAGATCTATTAAAAGATGAAATCATCTCTCAAAGAAAATAGCTGGTTTCAGAGAAGGCGGGACAGCTTTCTGAAGAAGAAAAAGCTAATTAGATTTTCCCCTTCCCCAGCACCCTAGAAGGCACCTCAAAGGGCCTCCCATGTCTGGCTCACTGGGAGCAGCAGCAACCCTGGAGAAAGGCAGCTCTGCTAGGTTTTTGTTGCCTTCACCTAGGCAGAATTTAGAGCAGCAAGAGGGCAAAAAAAATCAAAGCAGTACCCTCACCTCTCAGATTGCGAATGAAGTCCTCCAGCATCATCTTCCTGTCAGGCTTGATGTTGGGGCTGTACATATCCGTGTTGAGGAGGATGATTGCAAAGGCCAAGATGAAGATCGTGTCCGGGTTGTGAAACTGCTGGACCACATCTGGGTTACACATGCAGTACCTCTGGCTGCAGCAGAAGGGATGCGCACACTTAACATGGAACATGGGAGCCCTCTGCTTCAGGTTGGCAATGACCTTATCACAAGTGGAACAAATTTCTCCTTTCGCTTTCCTTCTCATATAAATGAGAAGGAACTGACTGTTCTCTGAAGGCATATTTCCCCACCAATGGCTGAAGGAGGCCACTGAAACCTCAGCCTTCTTGTCCTCAGGAACCAAAAATGCAAGTGAGACTAGAGAGGCGTCACTGTGTAAGGGTAATACAGGAGGTTTCTATTCCAGCCTGCCTTGCTAAAGATAAAGCACTCCTATGGATGCATCAAGGGAGCAACTTAGCACCTCTGCAAGCCTCACTGCTGTTCTTCCCGTGAGTCACCAATGAACAGGGAATTTCTGGCCCATTGTGCCCTTTATTCCACCGTACATCTGACAAGGAAATAGCTGTTATGCAGCAGTGGCACAGAGAACTCCATACTTCAGAAGCCCCTCCGTGACCACCCTCTTTGGAATGGAAATCTGTGGCCATTCTCTCCATGACTGCTGTTTTTTTGCCTTGGGTGTGTTCTCTGCTTCTACCTGGTTGCAGCAGTGTGGCTGTAGGGCTCATTCTCTTACCTGAAAGCCTCAATTAGCCGCTCGACCTTCTGTGCCTCCCCCTGCACACGGATGTGGGCCTGGAATTTCCGCAGGGCTTCATCCAGCTCCATGCCTGAGAAGTCCATCTCGTCCACCACGCAGCTGTGAGAGGAGGACAGCCTTCATCAGAAAATCCTCCCATGGATGACACTAGGCAGGCTCCTTCACTATAGTGCCAAGGCTCAGTCCCCAAGGGAAATACCATGGCAGATGCCCTGATTCATCACAGCTTACCAGGTCATGTTTACGATGGGCAGCAATTTCAGACAAGTGATTCCTGTATTCAACAGCTGGTGAGCAATTCTTGTGCCTAATTATATATATATATATATATATATGTATACGTGTGTGTGTGTATACAAACCATACCACATACAGAATATATATTTACATATGCACATGTAGAGAAAGTATATATATATGTATTGGTATTTACCTATATCTATCTAAAGACACATATCTAGACATCCATACTGACAAACTATAGACAATTATATCAATTCCAATATCAATATAGTGATAGATCCATCTATTTCTAACTTTATCATCTAGTAATCCTACATTGTTCATTTCTTCCTCCCACTCAGTTCATTATCAGCTTATCCATTTTTCTCTTATCTCTGTTCACTGTGCTGTTCTCACCTTCCATTCTACCCCATTTACAACCTGCACCTTTTTCACCACTCCCTCTCAACCATTGCAGCAAAAATGTTCATTAAGTCTTGTCTTTTAAGACCAGAGCCAGCTCAGAGAAAATAGGAAATGGAAGCTGTTGTACAGAAATAACATTGCAACATCACCTTCTCATCTGGTATCACTTTTCATTTCAAAGTGATGCATTGCCCACTTATAATTCATGGCCAACTTAGATGCCCTAAGAAGGGGATGCCAACGCTCTTATTTCCCCCTAAAGCATTCTCAGCTTATAAAGGCCCTACTGTTAGTCTCCAAACCTACAATTCTTCCTCCCTGTATTAGTCAAATAATCCACTTTTCTTATTCTTACTGCATGATTTTGGTCACTTGTAACGGCAACATCTTCCCCAAGTGATGTCAGAACATTTTGTTAGGTATTCTTACCTTTTGTGCTCAGGTCATTACCGCAAGCATTAGTCAAAAGACCAGACTCAGAAAACTCTGTTCATATCCTCCCTTAGGCCCAACTTCCCAATTCAGCAGAGCAAGTAGGCACTAATGTCTGCATCAGCCAATTCTCTCCTGTGTTTATGATACCTCTGCTAATTTCTCTCTCTTCCACTCTCCACTAAAAATTTGTCATGTCCAATGCTTTGATGAAGTCTAGAATTACCTTCTGCATGTCCCTTGTCTAGAAAAATAGTTATTTGAACAAAGACAGACATTGAATTAATCTATTCCCCACTGGTTTTTGTATGTACCATTTACTTTCCTGTCTGTGATTATTCTTTCCCATAAATAAATTTTCAACACTGGCATTCTGTCTGATAGACCAAGAAATTCACAGGTGCCAAAATCCCATTTTCTTTAAGCCTTCCTTAAATACAAAGTTACTAATTTACTAATGGCACCAACTTGACATTAGAAGTGTATTAAAAAATCAATAATTTTATATTTTCTTCTATATATCTTGGGTGCTAATTCTTTCTACCCCTCCCCCACTTTATTTAATTTTCTGCATTGTGTTTGGGTTGCTTTCTCATGTTGCAAAGGATAAACTGATCCCGACTTTAAGGTTAGGAGGAGATTTTCCACAAAACAGATTGTCTGAGACTGTATGGGTAGTACAGGAAAAAAGTAGTAAAGGAAAGTACAGATTAGCTCTCCTCTGGATCCTTGCATTCCCTAGGATTACAGGAAATGTTTCCAAACAAACCTCTGCTAGTAACGGGATGTGCTGTCACCAGTTTCTTCTTCCTTTCTGTGATAAACTGGAGGTGTGTCAGTTGGTCTTTTCAACAGTGCTGCAGTTTGCTGAGGGCTTGCTGGGAAGTGGTTGGGGTGTGAGTGCCATGTGCAGCCTTGCTAGAACAAAGATCTGTTGCACAATGCCTCAAATGGGTGAGGGATAGGGTTTAAATGCTCAGAGATATCTCTCTATTCCTCCATTGCCTTATTGATTCAAAAGTTATCACCATTTAATTGGTGTGACTCTCACAGAATAACTTACCAAGAGCTCTGACTGAACATGAAGTGCTTTATATCTTCTAAGGTTAGAGTTGTTACAACCTCAGCTAGGAAATCTGGGCTTTTTCCCTGCACAAACTCCATATAATCGAAATCTAGGAACAACTGACGAGGAGCAAGGGAAGAGAATCAAAGGGACTGCTCTCATAGGAAATCTTTCGTGAAATATTTTTTTTACTTCTCCAAGAGGTGGACTGCAGAAATACTCAAAAATGGTTTCTGGCAATAGGAAAAACTTCCTCCACTGCCTCTTTCCTTTGTTATTTTTATTTTTCTCATGTTTATACTCATTCCCCTGGGATGACATCAAGGCATTCTGCTTCTTGGAATTTATCTTTGATAGTAAGAACAGTTTTCTCTGATTAGTCATTATTGTGTTCACAGCTGCAACCACCTCTGGAACTTGGACTTATGTTATTATTTTTTAATCCTTTTCAATTTGTGATGCTTCCCAGCATTGACCCCAATGATTTTGTGGTTATTGTGTCCTTCCAGACATGTGAAAGCAGAGTCCTTGCACACACCAAGGCGGCCTGCTGAGGTCACACCAGTAACATCAATCCATCAACATTAAATCATCTGTCTTTTGCTCCCTCCTTATCTCTTTGATCAGTCCCTTCCCCTTTACACAGGCTGTTCTAACACATCACCCCTTTTGTTTACAAATCTCAAATAATAAAGTCAATGCCCTTGATACAGAAAGCATCAAGCCTTTATTAGGACAAGCAGAACATGACAGCTGTTCATAACTCTTTTCAGACTCAAAAATGCATTGCTACATGAGTTATGCTCAGCTTCTCCTTTGAGACTTTCTCTCATAGACTGATTGATGCAGGTTTACTTTGTAAATTTTAAGATGAACTCCTGGGAGTCTCTTCCATTTGTCTCTCAGTCCAAAGAAGGGTGTCCCCTGTCCTGCTTCCTGAGAAAAGTTGACCAGGCAGAAAGGACAGGTTAGGAAGAATGTGCAAAGTCAGCCTGTGCTTGGATTTGATTTATCTGACAAAGCCCATGCCAAAGGCCTCCTAGAGGAGCCATCAGGTAGACTTCTACTTTCTGCTGCTAGACAGACAGAAAGAATGGTGGATCACAGTTGTCAGATACTTTTTGTGAGCAAATCTGACACAGGAAAATCCATGCAAAGAGCCAAAGAGCCTTGTGCTGTGCGGCTGTAATGTTCCTATTCCTCTTGTAGACAGCTGCAAGTTTTGCTCCCATTAACTTTCTGAATTACTGTAGTGACTCTCTCAGAGCTCCCCTGAAATGCAATGCAACTTTTCTTCATGAAACCAGAGCAAGGACACTTTTTCTTTCCAAAGTGAAGACCCTGGAAGCTGACATAGGATATGAGAGCGGGTGGCTCTCGGCATCCAAGGAATAAATCAACAGGTTACGTGCATGTGCCAAAAACAGTGCAGAGCAATTTTTTTCCATTAACAGCAGAATACCTGTGAGATGGCTACTCCAGGATGACTGAAGGATAATGAAGTAATCACCTTATAAAAATCTCCTTCTGTTTAAACTCCTTCATGCTCATGAACCTGCAACAAGCTAGGCAAATCCAGAGATGCATTTATCCCAATATCTCCAGGGATATGACTTTAGATGGTATATACTCTGCCTCATAAACAAGCTGGTGGGGGTTGAGGGTTCTTGTGCCACCTGTATACATGGAGAGCTTGATTTGCCCTGGGACATCTGACAGACAGGCACCTCACAACTGCAGAGAATTCCACACCAGGACCAAAGAGAGGGCTCCAAGATGAAATATTTTGCTCAACTATTATCTCTGTGGTAGCCATGCTGCCTCCTAAGGTACAGGGCATTTGCTCAAAAGGAGATGGACATAATGGCATCGGAGTTGCAAGGACTTAGCACAGGGCTAAGCATGGCAAAAAAGCCTGGGGCAAAAGGGTTCAGCGAAGGCAGGAAGCAGCTGTATCATGTGGGGCTGAGATCTGCTCACTCAAGTGTAATGACCCATTTTCCAGCTTTTCCACTCAGGTGACAATGGAACAGGAGCTGGGATGCAACTAAAAGCATCTGTAACAAACCTACAGCCTACAATCAGGGAGGGAGCAAGGGGGGAGGCAGTCAGGTGGAAAGTTTAAAACCACAAGGCATAAAGATATTAATAAAAAACATCCCTTTTCTTAGCGCCTCTAATTCTACAAGCTTCTGAAGAGGAAGCAGGATTCGGGTGAATTGCAGAAAAAGTGCTCAGCTCCCTGGGAGGAGGCTGCCCTGCACATACTAACTGAAGATCAAAAAGAGTTAGCAGAATTCACTGATTCCTTGTATCAGTGGGCACAGGTGTATGTCCCAATGCTGCCCTCCATACCCTCTTGTACAAGGATAGTCTCTACAATGAAGACCATGGACTATACCATTATTCCCTTCCTGGAGGATGCTACATGACATGTATTGCCTGTTTTTTTAGTGGGGCTAATTCATGCCTACTTGCCCTCCCATGTTTGTTGGTAGCTCACATGGCTATTTGGACATTACTCCTTCCTAAGGAAAGAATTGCCTACTGTACTGTGCCTTGCACCAAAGCTGCCTCACAAATGCAGAACTGTTCCCACTCCAGACATGTTGGCTATGCAGGGGAGAGCTCTGCCCAGCCTACACCTTCTCCTCCAGGGGACCTTGGGAATGTTCTCCTGGGGGATGAGAGAAAACACTGTTTTCCTGTTTACCTAGGCAGGTTCAAGATATACTCTCAGCCTTTACAAGCCTGGCACGGGAAAGTTGTTCTTGTTCATATTTGATTTGTGCTACAGCTCTGTGGGCAGCAGGAGGCCAGAACCAACTAACACATTCTTCTCTCTGTCCTGTTCCCATTCATTATTATTTATTGCTACACAGCACAAGTTGCAACACTGTGTTACTCCTATGAGGCAAACTTCTTACTGACCCTCTGCAATGTCCTTAATAAGAAGAGGAAAGAAAGCTAGTTTGGGCTAACCTGACAAGATCACTCTGCCAGTCCAAGAGGATTCTAACACTTCTTTGAGACACAGTCTCTTTGCTGACTCCCAGCTCTGTACATACACTCCTAAGAGCAGATTTTCTTTCCCTGACTTTCCATGAGAGAAAGAGAAGACAATTACAGGCTTGACAGACAGGAGATCTGCTCACTCACAGGGAGAGTGTGTCCAACAGCAACTCACAGTCTGACAACAAGCAGCCCCCAACACAGCAAAATGTCTTCTCTGCCTGAAACCCTGTCCATTTCTCTTCTGATAGCAAATGCATAAGGACAGACACTTCTGCAATTCTGAGTCCCATGACCTGAACACAAACCACCCAGTACCAGCAGCACAGCTGACTCCATTCATAGCATTAATCACATTACCTTGTTTGAATGAACTCCAAATGGAAGCAATCCCTGAATCAGAAACAGGTGGAGGGGAAGAATGAACTAAAGTGAAGGAAAATATGAATGAAGGACAACAAAAGCAATAAATAAACACAGAATGAAAAAAGAAAGCAAGAATGATGATGTGTCTCATAATAAAAATACACGTTAATGCTTTGGGCCTGACTTTTTCAAAGTAACAAAATTATTTTTCTGTGGTACTTGCCAAATAGATTTGACTAAAACTGCTCAGTACCACATAGGTGGTTTAATGACCCAGGCTACCTCTCTCCAGCTGTAGTCCCTGGACTGCTAGACATTGAAACCCTGGCACAGGTCCCCATTGACTCCTCCCAGCTGGCTGCAGAGCAGGTTGTGGAAGCAGATTCCCACGAGAAGAGGCTGGATCCTACCGTGGGATGCTGATTGCCATGAGTGATTGTTTTGTGGGATGCTTAAAATAGGTTACAGATGGGATTTATGCCCTGAAACACAAAATGCCTAAAAGCTCGATGTCCAGATTAAATTAGCACACTGAGAAAAACAACACTCTTGAGAGATCATTGATGAAAAGAATTCATAAAAATTGCTAGAAGGCACTAAATTTGGTGGTGGCCAACAACAGGTGAGATAAATCCTAGTTTTAAAGATTGAATCGTTTGTTACAAGAGAAAATTTCCTCCTGCATCTTCCTAAAGAGACAGACCTGAGCAGGTTAGTGTTATCAAGTCTGTAAATTATGTCCAGAAACTGTTGAAAATCCCCTGCTCTCTCCCTTGATTCTCTGGCTAGCATGTATAATTATTTGTGAGTTATGCAGACACCTTTTCTGAGTTCCAAGAAAATCAGTTAAAGGTTGAAAGATAAGAGTAAGAAGATGGAAGGAAGAGTATAATTTCAGGACATGTTGGCACTGGATATGAAGGTGTGGGAAGGCAAAATAGCCTACCAAAGTGCTCAAGCCTCATAAAACACTTACCATCATCTAAACAATGTCCATCTATGTAAAAGGCTTTGCAGTCAGTATGGCACTTCTCCTAAGTTTTGCATATACTAGGTGGACAGTAAAGTGGGATCATCTTCGCCAAATGCAACCCTGCACTCCTGAGCTCTGTTGTCTGACAGCTGGAACAGGCAGAGATTGGCTTGTCCGTCAGCCAGCACAGCTTCAGTATCTGCGGAAGCCAAGAGAACTTTACAGAGTATAGACCAATGGCTGGACTTTACAGCTGAGTCTGGAATTTATAACCTGGGCAGCTCTGCCCCACCTCCAAACACACAAGGGAGGCTGACACTTTTGCAAATGTTTTCAAAGTTGTCCTATTATTTATTCATCCAATTGGGTTAATTTAATTGCAACATAAGTATTCACATCGAGCGAAAGCTGAACTAACACAGCAAGTGGCATCAATAATTGAAATTGCTTTGGGGAGGTAGAGGAGGCTCCAAGATCAGTTTTGGGATGTGAAAGAACACAGACACTTCTGCCTGTATACAGGCTTGCTCACTGCCTAAGAACTACTACTTCCTCATGGGCACCCTGTCTGGACATTCGACCTTGCCAGGACTAACAGTGCCTGTTCTTCTTCTGCCAATTTGGGACACAAAAATGACTGTGCTATTGGGCAAATTGTGGAAAAGGTACTTTAGGAGGTATAATTTCTTCCACATGTTCTCCAGGGAGTATCACACACCTTAACGTTGGCTTTCTAAGTCTGGGTAGATGTGAGGGCTGCAAGACAGCCCTTGTGAAGTCTATTCTCCCAACTTTTGTCAGTGTTCTTGAGCTAGCTGGATGAGGAATCAGAACCAGACTAAGTCTTAGGCAGTTCTAAAATGCCAAAAGGTCTTTCATCTGTCTCTTGTTCCCATAGAAACAGCTCAGAAATTGTGACCAGCCCTTGAGCTTTAGTGCACTGGAAATGACAGCACACTACACTATGCTGCCAGCCCTCTTCTTCCTGCAACATGGACATAAAAAATATCCAGGATGATAATCCCACACCAGAATTTCTCCTGTCAATGTCTTGTTTCCATGCATGTTACTTCTGAGCATTCAGCCATTGCCCAGCCAACTCTCACAAGCAGTGGACGAAAATGTGCTTGTAAAACCCATCAACCGTTGCTACCCCCCCAAGCTCAGGATTGACACAGGAAGAGAATTTGAAGTACCAGCACATCCACAACCAGCTGAATGTGTGTGTTTTTTCCTTTTCCTTTTCCTTTTCCTTTTCCTTTTCCTTTTCCTTTTCCTTTTCCTTTTCCTTTTCCTTTTCCTTTTCCTTTTCCTTTTCCTTTTCCTTTTCCTTTTCTGTTTCTCTTTTGTGTATATTTTAAGTCTACTTTTATCTTTGCCCTCAAGGAAGAAGAATCAGACATTTATTTTGAAGAGCACAAAATTCGTAGCAGCACAAATTATTAGTGCAAGAATATTGTCTGTTGCCTTTAGAGATCACAGATCTGAACCTTGAATTCAGACTCAATTGCTTGATATATGCTCAGGTGCCCACAGTCCATGTCCAAGGTATGTCCATGTACACATAGCCTCAATAGCTCAGTCTCCATCTTTGAGCCTTGCCTCCTACAACTGTAAATAGGACGGCAGGGTCACTCTTCCATCACATATTTGGAATGTTGCAAGGAGAGGCACAGTGCAAACTTAGATTAATGAGCATGATGGAGTAGGGCCATTGGCTTCAAAGGCCTCCCTGCAAAATGCAGAAACAAGACAGGCATCCACAACACAGCAGCTCTAAGGTACTGAGGCTGGGAAGCAGATACTGGGGTTTGCAATAGGGACTGTTCCCAGGAGCTGCTGACACAGAGTTTGTAGTCCCATGTGAAGCAGAAGAACATGATAATTTGCAGGGATGATGCCAAATTTAGGACTACAAGGAAGTGCCAGCCTATTGCTATTGCAATATTTCCTTGTCTATGCAGAAGTTAGGTTTGGACTTCAGCAGATTATCTGTCAGGGGAAGCAGCCCACACATTGCTTGCTGGAGAAAAAGATGCAATTACTTTTAATTGTAGCTCTCAGCATAAAGAGACTGGAGAATATATGTGCCTTGTTGCTGGTCAAATCAATACCCATACAGTACAATAAAAAAAGAGATGGACCTAAGGTCAGGTGCTTGCAGCAATAAGCATCAGCAATTACAGTGGAAATGAATTTTGAAATTCGGACCTAGATTTGGTTCTTAACCTTTGTCGTCCTCCAGTCTTTCTCTGGAGTAGAAGTGAGGTGTGTGTTGGATTTGGCATTTCTGTATGGTTCGGTTCAAGAGAAACCACTAAGTGAAGAAGAGAACATTTTGGAGAATAGGAGAATATAATAAAGAACCCATGCAAAGGACTTCCCACCTAATGGAAAGGCAGTTTTCACTAAGAACTGTGCTTCTGCATAATAAAAGAAAGACCCAGATGAGTGCTGGTCGTCCCTTGAAATGGGTCTCTGAATGAACTAGGCTTCAAAGGAGAGAGGTGTAGGCTGAGACATATGGTTTGCATGACCATGGCGAGAGAACTGAAGATAACAATCCAGCTAAGTCAGTCACTGAACAGAATCAGTAGGAAAATCTGACACTTTGTTCTGAAAAGGGACAACTCAGTTAATCGTAAATTTTGGAGTAGGGATGTTCCTCAGTGCTCTGTGACTGCAGTGGTAATGCCAAACCCTTAGTAGCATGCTTCCTCATGCAGGCCTCTTCACTACCATGAAGAGGACCAACTCTCCTTTTATTATCCCCATAATGTAGTTGGACAAACTGAACAAGCCACACACCTCAAACCTGGACAGAAAAAGAACGGGGTGTGTAGCCAGAACTCACTTCTCCCTGCTGTTTTACAGCAAGGAGTAGATACTTTTCCTCCTCCGCCTTTCAACACTTCCCAGAAAGCATCAGAGGTGCCTTATCTCGATGGGGTTAGATCCAAGCCACAGAGTTTCCCAACAAGGAAATCTCCCAGCATCATTACTCCTACCACCTGACAGTGCTGAGCTCCTGCAAGATGATCACAGGACTTCTGAGGAGAGACTGAAATTAAAGGACTGATGATATTAAGGGGGAAACACATTGCTGGGAAATGTGTTGAGGGGTGCTAGATAGGGAGTGGAAGAGTGAGGTTCCTCAGAGTGGGGATGGAGGGGAGTGGAGGACAGTGGAATGCTTGCTGGTGCAACCAGGGACAGGGTGGGCTGGCAACTCCTTTAACAGCACAGGGAGGAGGGGAAAAGGTTTCCACACTTACTCCAGGACATCCCTGTTGAACTGCTTCTTGCTGTTTCCCAGGAATTCCCCAATCATTTGGCGGCTGAGGCCCTTCCGCTGGAGCAGGAAGTGTGCCACTCCAATTGGGGTGTCCGGGATGAAGCCTCGGGAGATCAGGAACTGGATCCCTTTGTCTGGGTTTCTGAAAGGGAGGGACAGAGACATGGTCAGTTTGTAGGATTTCTTTGAGGCATTATTGCCTCTGGCTTACCTCATGGCTTGCAGCAACGCTGCCCTTAGAATGTGCCTGGCTCCTATGAGTTCATGCCTGTGCCAGGAATGGGACTGGTTGGGGTGACAAAAAGTGACTTGTGGTGTCCCCCTAGTTACTGTTGAGGAGAAAAAGATGCCATAGGACCTGCTGTGTCATTTGCAGCACCTGCTGTCACAAATGCCATCCCACTGCCACAAAGGATCCTCCTGCATTATACCATGCCTCATCAGTGACTCTCTTCTACATCCATCTAGTCCAGAGTCAAAGGCTCTTGTGCCCTTCCTGATCCTCTGTGTGTCTCACACAGACCGCTCAGGAAATGTTAGGATGTTCAGTTGCTCCAAATGTAACCCACAGAGAGCTGTCTCAAAGAACAGGTCACTCAGCTTTAGGGGAGCTGGGATTATACCTTCTGTAGGGCAGACCAAGGCAAAGATAAAAATGTGGCTGTGAAGAAACATAGGAGACATTGCTGCCATGGTCTATGGGCAAATGAGACTCAAGACTCAAAGGGGAATAACCAAAGATGGGCACTTTTTCTGTTAAAAAAACAATTACCTTTTTTCATACCTTTTCAATGCTCAAAGTCAAGTGATATTTTCTACCTTCCTCACCTGAGCTCAGTACTGGCTGCCTAAACAGAGATCCCACACTCAGATTTGCTTATCTCTTCCTCCGCTTCCCCCCTCTCCCCTTTAGCTCTGTTGTTCTCCCCTTCTCTATTTATTCACCCCCTCAGACAGAAATTTCTTGTGTAAGAGAAAGCACCTGGAAAATGCTTTGTCAGAGATGGGAGGGAGCTTTGTGCAGCTCCCAGACAGAGGGTTTTTCTTCCTCTATGGCTATGAGTGTCTCTCTGAGAACAAGTCTGGTGCTGAGTGGGCCCAATTGCCCGTGGGAGTGATTTTTAGCTTGTTAGTGTGCCAGTGTCTCTGCCTGCATACACAGCTCTTACAGAAACATGGAATCATTTGGGTTGGAAAGGACCTTTAGAGGCCATCTAGTCCAACCTCCCTGAAGTGAGTAGGGACATTTACAACTAGATCAGGTTGCTCAGAGCTCCTTCCAACCTGATCTTGAATGTGTCCAGGGATGAGGCAGCTACCACCACACTGCGCAACTTACTTCAGTGTTTCATCATTCTCATTGTAAAAAACTTCTTCTTTACATCTAACTTAAATTGGCCTTCAGTTTAAAATCATTACCTCTTGTTTTATTGCCACTGACTCTGCTAAAACATCTGTCTCTATCTTTCTTATAAGCCCCCTTCAAGCACTGAAAACACAAATAAGGTCGTCCTGGAACCTTATATCCAAGCAGAACAACCCCAGTTTTCTCAGCCTTTCCTCAAAGGAGATGTGTTCCATTCCTCTGATCATCATTGTGCCCTTCCTCTATACTTACTTCAGTTTCAATATCCTTCCTGTGTTGGAAAACCCAGAGCTGGATGCAGTACTCCAGTTGGGGACTCATAAGAGCAGAGTAAAGAGACAGAATACCCTCCCTTGACCTGCTGCCCACGCTGCTTTTGATGCAGCTTGGGATACAATTGGCTTTCTGGGCTATGAGTGCACATTGCTCATGTCTAGCCTCTCATCCATGTCAAGTCCTCCTCAGCAGGGCTGTTCTCAATCTATTGATCCTCCAGCCTGTATTGATAGAGGGGGTTACCTTGACCCACAGGCAACACCTTGAACTTGGTCTTGTTAAACCTTGTGAGGCTCCCATGGACCCACTTTTCAAGCTTGTTCTTGTTTATTCACTATCTATATTATTAAAATATCTTTTGGACTGCAATAATAATTCAGTAATGCTCTTTAGAAGACTGAGGGACTTCCATCAAAAGGAAAAAATATCAGACACAATAGAGAAGGCAGAGTCATAGCTAAAAGAAAGGAATGTCTTTATGTGAAATAACAACAGTATCTGCCTTGACACAAGTGAGAGTATATAAAAATTCATTATCACATTCCATACTGAATACATCTCCTCATCAGTTACAGAATGTTTCAGTCCTGAGGTGGAGGATAACCTGCAAATAGCTTGAAGAAGCTTTGCTGTCTCACACTATATGAAAGTTGCTGCAATACAGTATTTACTGTATTTGCTATATTTTGTCATTTTCAATCCTGTTTTTATAGGCTCATATTTTTGTTCAAAAGATTATATCAGTCCTTTCTTGTCCTAAGAAAAAAGAATGTTCCCCTGAAACAAAACTGGTTTTCCTTCGAATTACACTTTTTGTTCAGCATCATTGTTCAATCTCAGACAAAAAGATTTTGTATCCAATCAAACACAGGTCTATTAATTTATCAACATAAATATTTAAAATTTGGACTTCAGGGCAATTATTTATCTATTCTATTACACAACAAGTACTATTTTAGATTTTTTCTGATCTGTTCAATCATTCTGCTTACATGTGGAATCTAATAAAAAAATATTCAAGAACTGTCTGAATGCAATTTTGTGTGATTTGCTCTAGGATATGCTCCCTCCTTGAGGAGGGAGATTGGACCAGATGACCCACTGTGGTCTCTTCCAACCTGACTGATTTTGTGATTCTGTGATGCTATGAATATATCTTACTTATCTTTGGAAGACATAAGTTTGTTCATATAAGTTACAAATTTGTTTACAGTCACTTAGACCTGTAATATTGAAGGTTCTTGCAAGCAACTATCCTGCCTGAAAAGGCCTAGCTATCAGATAATATACACACAGAAGTAAAATTTTGTCATAGTCTGCTAGCTGCAGAATGAAAGGAAAGCAGTAATTGAAAATATCAAGCATAAAGCTCAACCAGTGCAGAATGGAAGGGTTTGCATTTACTTTGCATATCTGTAACTAGAAACACCAGTTACAGGCAAAGGAGAATCATGCCCAGAAACTGCCTGTACCAGTCTCTTGCCTAATATAAAGTTTTCCAGCTTCACTGATTTCAGTAGAGGTAGAAAAATTTACAGAAGTGAAAGGTGTAGGNTCATTACCTCTTGTTTTATTGCCACTGACTCTGCTAAAACATCTGTCTCTATCTTTCTTATAAGCCCCCTTCAAGCACTGAAAACACAAATAAGGTCGTCCTGGAACCTTATATCCAAGCAGAACAACCCCAGTTTTCTCAGCCTTTCCTCAAAGGAGATGTGTTCCATTCCTCTGATCATCATTGTGCCCTTCCTCTATACTTACTTCAGTTTCAATATCCTTCCTGTGTTGGAAAACCCAGAGCTGGATGCAGTACTCCAGTTGGGGACTCATAAGAGCAGAGTAAAGAGACAGAATACCCTCCCTTGACCTGCTGCCCACGCTGCTTTTGATGCAGCACAGGATACAATTGGCTTTCTGGGCTGTGAGTACACATTGTCAGCTCATGTCCAGCCTCTCACCCAACAGCACCCCCGCGTCCTTCTCAGCAGGGGCTGCTCTGAATCCTCAGCCTGTATCAATAATAGGGATTGCCCTTCCCTCTTGGGGATTAGTGCATGTCTCAGCATGAACACATCTATGTCCTGTACATGTGGATTTCTTTTGTACCATACACGTTCATCAGAGCCTGTGTGTCTGCATATTTCGGTCTTCTCCTCGTGCGTGCTATAAGTGCACTTGCTTCTATGTATGCTGGGAGTGGCTGTGAGCCTATGTGGTGCCTGTCCCACAGTATAGACAAAAATGAATTGTACATGTGCACTGTGGAGCTTTCCTTCTTTCATTTCAGTCTGCCCCACTGAAGGGTCTCCATCACGGTGCACTCTTGCTGAGGTGAATGAGTGCACTGCCAGGAAGATTGCCACATTCCTTTGGTTCTCTGAGCTGGTAAGTGGGGAGAGGTAAGAGGATGACTTCTTCATGCAAGGATGCCATACTTCCATTATTAACTCCAGTTCAGCTTTCTTTGTCAAGGCTCAAGGAGTGAGTTTGCTCAAGCAGTTTCTGGGATGGGGAAAGGATGAGGTTTCAGAGCACGTGAATGTATGATATGCACAGGCACAGACTGTGACACTGTCAGGTGGTGAAGTATGTGGGTGAACAACATATGTCTAGCTAGAAGGGGTTCAGCATTCAGCAGAATGGCCTGCTCCTCACAGGCATACAAAAAGTAGATGGGCTTGAAATAGTTCTGCTTACTCTGCAATGTCAAAAGAAAATACTCTGGGCAGTGTGACAGCCCCTGGGAGAGTGTCTGCGAGAACAATCAGCCCATTAAATTTATGAACTGGAGAGCTGCAAGATCTGATACTGAAAAATTCAGGGCTTCTTCAGGGAAAAGAAACAGAATCCCCTCTTTATTATCACACAGACCTCCTGGTTCACCTTTGAAGAGCACAGGTGAAGTTCCCTGCTAAGTACAGAGGTGATACAGTCAGGATGAGAGTTAAGCTAAGCAACAGGGATTCATAAAATGCACATCCACCTGCACACTTTGGTATTTGGCAACAGACAATACGGTGTTCACAGTATGAGGATGAACTCAGCTACACCAGTGTGACTCCAAAGCCATTAGACTGACTTTGAATTAATTCCATAGGAGCTGGAAGCTGAATATGGCCAGAAAAATGCAGCTTATGCACTGGCATGGATATGCAGCTTTCAGTAGAGATGGCACACACAATACAGAGAAGGAAGGATAAAACAGCCCAGCTGTGACATTCCTCCTGCACCACCTAGACTATAACTCAGATACACTTGCACACACTGTTATTTCACTAACAGCAGCTTTCCATCAATTTTTCCAGGGACTCAGTTTGTTCTCCACAAAATACTGACAGCAGTACAGCATCTCTGCCACTGAACACCTGCAGATGTATCCCATGTACTGCAGCATGCAGCTTTTACTCAGATGTGCATCAGACGACTCCACTTCCATCTCTCCTGAGCCTGGTCCCTGCTATTCTTTTCAGTCTTGCAGAGCTGTTAAGCACAGCCAGCAAACGCTGAGGGATTCCTCACGTCCTGCTGGCTTTCCCTCTGCCCACACAGCCAGCTGCCCACACACACTGAGCTATTACAGCAGTGCTGCATAACGAAATACTCTCCATTCCAGGGATTTCACCCCCTCACTGTGCAGTGGGGATGGGGAAAGTGCCACCCCAGTGCAGTATCAACGTGTTCCCAGGAGCTGCTCCAAGACAGAGCACTGCTTTCTGAAAATGCAACACAAGGCCAGATAGACTATGGCAGGTGCTGCTAGCAACTGCAGGCTTTCAGCTCTTGGTCCAGGGGAGTGGCCAGGAAAAAGGATGTGCACACACACATGCATACACAGCCTCAACTCCACACCCCATGGGTCAGTGCCCACACCACAAACCACACAAAGGTAAGCTGGCTCCCTTAGAGCTAGAAATTGACAGGAACAGCAACAACAAAATAACTGCCTTCCCAGCCCCTTGGATGAAGGTGCACTACGGTGTCACAAGGGGAGGCATGTGCCCACTTAAATACTGTTCAGAGAATAAAAAACAGCTGCACTTCCCAGAGCTAACAGGTCAGTTTCTTCACTCCTGTCCTCCAGCCTGATCTCAAGATATGTCATCTTCCGTTCTGTAAGAGTCCCAAATCTGTCTGATCTAACGTCACTTCAGTTCTGGATGGGCTCTGAACCCAGCCCTAAAAACCTCCCTTCCTGGTTCCTGCCTCCTGAGTCCACAGCCTTCATGCTACACATATATAAATGCCCTTTTGTCTGTGCAAAACTTCTGCCTGGGACTGCATAATCATCAGTCCTCATTCTGACCAAAGGGCCCACGCTAATGTTTACATTACATCCTTACCATCAGGGTACTCAAATGAAAACCAAGATAGCGTAAGATGAGAGTGTGATGTTGAAGCAAAATCCAGTACTTCTCATGGTTTGCTCAGATGAGAAGTCTCATCAAAAGGCATTGAGGAAATCTAAAACTACTTATAGGAGCCCAGCTGCTTTTTGCCATTCCACAATAGGCTACATGTGACCCTGTGAGTTAACCTCGTCTCATGGTAACATCTGGGCCGCTCTGCTTTTGCTTTCACACCTACAGCCTTCTTACAGGATATCAAACTTAAATGTGTGAGAGACTGAGATAATTAAACCTGGTCTGTTAGGTGAAAATCTACCCAAATATCTGAAAGAAAATGACAGCCAGAGATGTAATTTTGTCATTATGACTCATACTGGGCTATCTAAGCTTAGCTCTACCTCTGTCTCTCTCTCTCTTTATTTGGAATTGCCCCACATTAAGTAACCAGGGCTGCATTTACAGTCCCAGCTATGTTTGTTCCTTTGCAACAGAGCAGAGCAGGAGCCTAGAGTCACGCTCAGATGGTAGATGCCAAACAGAAAGCAACTGGGACTGAAGGTTCAGTGAATTCTGAGAGCATGGGCACTGCTCCTGGGGCAGTGGGCTTGCTCCTCTCTTAGCCAGAAGATCAGGACAACACTTAGGAGACTAAAGGCAGCCAACCTGTGCTCTTCATTACATATCCAGATGGTCATGCCCTTGAACATGGGAGAATTTCCCCAGAGATGAATCTAGACCAAGACTCTGCCATCATCTGTTCCTGAGAGGCATGAAATAGTCTGGGAAACATGGCAGAGGAAGAGGCACTTACATATTAAAAAGGTTCAGTCCGATGCGGTAGAGACGCTTCCTCATGGTGTCTGTAGAAAGGGTGGGGGACTTGCAGCTGGCTGGGTTCTCGCAGTGGTACCGTGGGAGGCTGAGGATCATGGCCTGCAGTGCTTCTTTCGAAGACACCTCAGAGGCTGACTTGGCTGAAGTGGAGGTGCTGCTGCTGCTCAGCTGCTCTGAGTTGTCTGCATTCTCAGACTCAGAGCCTTTGCTTTGTCCTGTCTCGTTGCTAGCATCAAACTGCAGCTTCTGCACTGCCATCTGATCAGGCTCGGCACTGCTGTCTCCCATGCCATTAGTACTGACATTCACCTCAGTGAAAGTGTGGCTGTTCTGGAGAGCTCTGGATTCAGGTAAGCCCTCTGGGGCAGCTGGTGGTTCACTGGCTTCTCCCTCCCCTTCTCCTGGGGTTTGTTCAGCTTCGGTAGCTTGAGAGAGCCCAGGCTGGTCATTGCTGCTGAGGCAGTTTGCCATGGACACCGAGGTAGACGATGAGACAGAGATGTTCTTATTGTCAATTTGGACTGTGACATCTCGAAAAGCCATCATGAGAGTGCTGCTGCTTTTGGGTAGAGTATCTGGAAGGAGGCCTTCCTCCTTCTCCTTGTCCTGCAGCTCAGCTTCTAAGTCTTGATTTGGCTGCATTGAGCTAGCACTGAAGGTCTCCCTTATCTGATATGAGCCCCCATCTTGCAGTGAGCACATGGTCTTCAGGCTCCAGGTGCTGAGGGCATCATCAATAGATTTGGCCAAGGACTGAACTTGTTCTGTGAAGGAGTCCTCCAGCTCAGTCAGAGCCCCACTGATGGTAGCTGGCAAAGACGGGGACCTCACCAATGGGATGCCCACAAAGTTGTACCCCTCCACCAGGGCTTTCTCAGCAGAGAAGCTCTCTGAGTTCTGGACCCGGACTTTCCTAAGAGAGATGCGGCGTGGCATGCGGCTCTCCAGCAGCGAGTTGCGGATCTTCTCAAAGTTCTTGCTGAGCTGGTACTGCCGGAAAGCAGTTTGGATGGTGCAAGCTGCCCTGCGAGACACCAGGTGGCCACCGTATTTGTGCTCTAGCATTTCGATCTGAAAGACAGAGTAATGAGATGTTATTTTTTGCTAATTGACATCTGATGGCTTCCTAAACTGATTAGTCCATCAAACTGATTTGGCTGCAAAGGGACTTCTAACACTGAATTAGCTGAATTGCTTTCAGGGCAACGCTGTGTCCCTGATTTCAATAGAAGGATCCCCTTTGGGCATGGCTGGCTAAAGCATCAGAACTATGAACTTCCTCACAGCTGTAACATGATTGTGCATCTTCCCAGAGGCACTTGCCAGTCATACAAGCTGGTACCCTTCCCTTGCTGACCCATTTCTGATGGCCTTTGGGGCAAGCTCATCTCTGCAAATACAATATTCCTGCTTTCCTGCTCAGCAGTGCTCTGGTAATGTCAAATATTATCTCTTGTTTCAGAATTATACTAATGTTCCTCCCCTCCTTAGTCACCTTAAGAATTACTCTCAGGGAAAGCATAAATCATTCAGAAAAAGGGAGAAAATTTAATTTTTAAATACAGAAAATGCTGGCTTGATCATAGCAGCTAGTAAGAAATATCAGCTTCCATATAAGTTAGTGGAGGCTGGGTTTGTTCCAAGTTTGGGATCCAGAGTGCTTTTTAAAAGACACAAAGTGTCTTCCTTTCCGATAGCTGAGTTTTTCAGGTGTCAGCCAGCAGTGAAAAGAGAAGTACTCAAAAAAAGAAAGACTCTCAGTTTTCAAGGGTAAAAAAAATTATGAATTTTAAATGTTGAGACAAGATATTAAGAGCAAGTAGAGGGAGGATTTACCTGAGCTGGTAACAACAAATACATGTGCAAATATACATACATAGCTGAAGTACCATCTCAATTGGCTTTCAACAAAGCAGGTATGTATGGACATTTCCACAGTCGAGAATTTATACTACCTAATAATCCCCTTCACTCTTCTTCTGTAGCTGGGCTCTCACTAACATGCTACAGGAGAACACTAGATGATTTGGTTCCAGTGAGTGACTGACAGAGAACAAGGGGGACAGTGTGAAGATGATGGTGGAAGATGGGGTTGAAGAAAAAAAAGGATGAAAACTCAAACTACCTTGGCTGAGATTTTGGCTGAACTATGATCTGTGTTGGCACTTCACAGGGCAGAGTGCAGGTGCAGACCATAGTGTTTACATGTGCATGTGGACATGTGGAAAAGCCAAAGAAAGTGCTGGTTAAGTCAGGCCTGAATTAAGAGAGGATTCACTGCATCATTCCTATGGTAAGTATGAGCTCATTAGCAGAATCAAAGGATGAGTTTACCGACTGCATCGTCATCCCCAGACAGACACCACTTGCCCCACATCATACCTTGTTGGCCCAGTACTCACAGGATGAAAAACAGAGCTCACATAAGACCTGAGTGCAAATTGGTTTTGTAGTCAAAGTGAGACTGAGGCATGAGCCTTAGCTCACAAAGTCATGTCATATCATCTGCTTTCTTCTTTTTTTTGTAGTGTTACATAACCTACACATAAAACCAGCAGTGAGTGACTCAGGTACAAGCATAAATCACCTCTGGAATGTTTCCAATACTAAGTCCTCTGGAAGTAGGTGAAGATAATATGACCTTGGGAGATGACTGAAAGACGGAAACATGATCCCAGCCGCAGCAACAAGTCTAGGGATTCTGCTACACTGGATAGGAGGCTGCCATTTATGGAAGAGAGTGGGCAGGGGAGCACATCCTTTCATATTTCCCCCTCTGGACATGAAGTAGAGACCCTTTGCTTTCTGCTCAAACTCTTCTGTTTGCCTTGCCCTCGAACTCTGTCCAAGGTGAGCATCAAAGCACAGCACTGTGCACTAGCAATTTTCTTAGACATGAAGTTGGCCACTGCAGTTGTAGAGGCAGCTGGCTCAGAGCTCTGCTTACCCCTAATTTAAAGAACATTGGCCTAATACTTGCACTGCTGCCCTCCCAGAAAGCGTCTGGTGCTACATGACTGGTGCTAAAAATCACCTACACAATAGTCATGGATTCAGGGTCATTTACCACAAGATCTGTCAGCAGGCTTTTAGGATAAACAAGGACTCTGCTTATCCCCGAAGTTTGATGTGGCAGGAAAGAGGAATAGAAGGACAAAAAGAGACTCTGTGCGGCAAGCAGAAGTGTTTTGCTGTCTTTTTCCTTCTTTTCAAACTGATATCTTAAGTCCCACCATAAAACCAGCACTCCTGCCAAGTGTCTTTAAAGTTGGTTTGCCTGGAAAGAGAATGAGCTATCTCTTGGCCCTCCCCTTCAGGAGGAAGGCTCACACAGATAAACGCAAATTAAACCAGTAATCTGCCAAGGCCCAACCCAGACAGTTATTACTGACAACTGACTGTGAGCATTTAATATAATGATCTTGTTAATGAAAATGTAAAACTAATTGTGTTGGGAGGGAAAGAGGAACAAGTGGGAGGGGCAGGCACAGCTATCTGAGAGACAGAATAACAGTAAAATGCAGAATAAAGCAAAAGCAAGAGCCTTACAATTATTTGAGGTTTCCAAGGAGGTGACAGCTATTCTGAAAACATGAAATTCATATGCTCTGATCTTATTAGAGGCCAAGACAAGATGTCATTGCTGATCTGAAGTAAAAGGCCAGTTTATTTCATCCAAGGACAGTTCCCCAAAAGGCAGACTTTAATAACTACTGAGGAGACATGCTTCTAAAAGTCTAAAGGAACAGTGCAAAATATCATGAGCTTTTCACAGTCCAAAATCTCAGTCCTCCCAAAGGGCTAAGGCATTAAGGAGCAGCACAAGATCTAAGATGAGAGTACTCCAAAAATGGTCTGATTTCCAACTCATACCACGCGTGCAAGGATGGGTTCCGCATGTGGTCCACTGCCATCCAGCCCTGCTGAAAGCAAGGGGAATCCTACAATATCTTCTGATATTGGGATAACAACGACAGGAACTATTCCAAAGGATGCCTGAGAAGACTGGCAAAGCCAGATGCAGCACTCCAACACAGAAGTGTGCTCCCCACCTTTGCCTGGTAGCAGTGGGTCTCTCTCTCATCAGTGTAGCCCAGCCACTTACTGTTTACTGATGTCTAAGATGTATGCATTGCTATCAGGTCAGGCTTACTGACAGTACAAAGGAATTAAGGATTTTACACAGCTCTGGCCTGTGTTCTTTCTCTGAAGAGGGGGAAAGGACATTCATCAGCACCGCAGCAGTCTCGCATAATGGAAATGTATGTCTGACTGGCTGGAGGAACCTTCTCTTCCCATATGAGAGGCAAGAAAGGCCAGACATGATTGGCTGTCTCTCACTCCTAATAAACCCTATGAATCACAAGTAATTGCCTACTTAAAGCCACTCTTCTCTGGGGAATGATCCGACAGCCGGCGCCAAAGGAAGGGAAAAGCAGGAGAGGGACTGGGGGGGGATTTCAAAGCATAATTAGCTTAATACATTTCTGGGCCTCAATATGAACAATCATTCTGAGCAATTCAGGCCTTGTGGCTGAATTAGAAATGGCTGGGAAATATCTATTGCCATGGGGGATTGCACATGAAAGGAGCATTATTAAGGTCAGTCTAAGGCAACCTGAAATGCCATGCCTGGATATGGCCAAACATTTGAGGTGCACATCCCATGGCTTTGTTGCCCGTAGGCATAAATTCATAAATCTTCCAGGAGAGAATGGGCCTGATCTTATTCTCAATTAGCACTGGTTTTCCACCCAGGTTGCCACTTAGCATGGCAGCATGACACCATGTTAGCAAAAAGAGAATCAGGCTCAGGGACAGAATCTGAGTCACTCCAGGCAATGCACACATTGTAAAAATATTAAAAAAAAAAAAAAGACATAGAGAGCATACATATTCTCCATCACTCTTAATGCTTCTCCCTCCCTGCAGCCTTTCACAATGGAAGAACACTGCTGTAAGTGCCCTGTGTTAATGGGAGGTTTTCCTTGATCCATGGGACATGGATGTATGAGAATGTACAACTGAAAGCATGCTCCTCTCTCCTGTGTCCCTCTACATTTTCCCAACATTACAAGAGAGTCTAAGCATAGGGGACCTTTAGCACTTGAGTCTCCACTGCAACCTTCCAGCACAGTGTACTTCTGCTCTGTGCACTGTCAGCAATCTCTGTTTCACGGGAAAAAGGGCAAGGAGAGCCATGAAGTCACTCATCAACCCTACAGTGTGGTGCTGAGGGACAACTACTGGTCCAAGCCCTGCAGAGGAGCCTGTATTCTACCTCCTTCTTTACTAGTACTCATTCTTCTCCCAAAAGGTAAATGTGACTTCAATTTCACTGTGACTAAAAATGTCTCCTTCCTTCACCTGTTTTTCTTACTGCAAGTTCTATTAATGTATTAAAATCTGTGCTATGACTGGAGTTCCACTGGGACAGTGTTGGACAGGCCGCATCATCCTTATTCCCATTTAAGGGAACTGCCTGACAAGTAAATTGGTAGGAATACCTACAAAAACACGTGCTAGAGCACAAGAATTGAAGAATTAATGCTCTTCACTGCCTGAAAATCTCCCCTTCCAGAGAGAGGCAATTCACAGAGGACATCCATCAGGCTGGAGTGGCACCACATGTTGTAAGCCCCCTTTGATGTGGGAAAAGGGTTTTCATCTAGGAGATGCGTTTGCAAGGTCAGTCCTGTGAGGAACCAGAAATAAATGAGCAATCTGCTAACATGTTTCTCTGTCTCACAGGCATCCAGGGCAGGTTTGGCCTCTGTTTCAAGAACATGACCTTAAAGTTAAAATACCACAGGACAGACATTCCCCAGGACAAATCAAAGCAGCTCTAGGACAGGCAGGAGGCTAAGCCCATATTTAGCAGTTGAGATCTGGCCCACCCTAAGGATATGTCACATTAGTTTGTGAAGACAATTAATTAGTCTCTCTTGTTTCTTTTCCTGGTGTGATGCAATAATTCTGTTTGAGTTGAGTATACAGTGTTTTGAGAAAGACAGAGCTAAAGAGCCAAGGTCTCTCCTTTGCTCGGAAATGTATTGGGCCATTGATCTGACATACATGTTTAGGGACAGCAGCAATATCTTAAGGGAAGTGGTAGAGAGATGTCCTAGAAGTAGCAGCTTCTTCTGTGGAAACCTCATTAGCCGAGACCCTTCAGTTTCAATGAATGACACGACTTTCACTGAATTCTCCATCTGAAAGAACTCTGGATTCTGTCACTAGTGTTTGCTTGTCCTCCTCACCTCACACACTGCAGGGTCTGCATATCCAACAGCCTCTAGTTGAGCTGCCATCCCAGAGAAAGGCAGAAATAAATATTTATGTTCTGTTTTGCACAGCAGCTCTCCTGGACTGTAATCTGCAGAGACATGGAGTGGGGGGGGCATGTTCCACCTCATTACCTTTGAGAGAGGAGGCCAGCTGCTATTAGCCCCTGTCCCACTGTCCCCTCCTGGGGTCCATTGGGAGATGCAGCTAGAGACAGTCACACTTGTGCTCTGGAGCTAGGCTGTAGCTTCAGGCACAGAAGTCAAGGCATGCAACTTCTAAAACTGAATCATTTCCTCTCAGCCTGGTTTAACCTGCCTGTCTCTTTAACATCCGCAGCTGGATTGAAGGCAGTGATGGCAGCAACAGACAAACATCATGGTAGATGCTGTGCAGGACACTTATTGAGTAAACCCCTCATCCTAATGCAGAAGTGCACTGGGGCCCTGCCCTGTATGATGCAAGATAGCAAGATGGTTATCAGAGACCTCTCCCATGAGAGAGATCACTTGGGACAACCAGTTGCTGGGAGCACTACAGGCACTGTACATTTGTGAACAAGGCAGTATCTCTGGATGCTGCAGCTCTTGGCTGCCTGCAACCTGTCTTTAAGCCTACACTCACAGCTGGGTTTCTAGGTCCATTTTGCACCACAGAACCCAGGCAATGAGGAGCAGAGACCAGCAGTTTTGGGTGAAAGGGTGATGCAGTCAGAGGTGGGGAAGCTGCTTCTTCCATCAGCCTCCATCTGCCTTATGTAGCCAAAGGGCCAGTTAAAGCAGGGCAAAAGCTCAAGGTGAACGAAAGGCTGAAGTATTGGCTGAAAGACATCCCATCACAGTGTGAATGCAGTCCCACCCGCCCCATCCCCTTCTCCCACAGCCTGAGGAGGAAGCCTTGGTACCTGTTTATTCTTTAGGTCAAGGGAGAGCTCATAATCGGAGGCAGCTGCATGGGAACACGAGGCCGCCCCTTTGCTGCGCTGCACTCTCACTGGGGAGCCCGTGTGGTGGAGGCTCGCCTTCTGCACCAGAGGGGAACACCCCGCTGCCTGCTCTTCTTGGAGCTCCGCATGCTGGGCTTTTAGCGTCAGGGTGTCGGACCTGCCTTCCTGGCCACTCTGTCTGCCGGCCTCCTTCGGATCCTCCGTTTCACACACGGCTTTCTTGCTTGTGGAACCGCTGGGATCGTCACTGTGAACAAAACGCAATGTTTTGCTTTTTTTATTTGTTTTTATTATATTTGGTTTATGATTATGTTTTTTGTTGTTGGCTATACTCATTCTCTGCACTGCATTTTAAATGTCTGGGGCGCCTGGGCTGTAAGAGGTCACCCTCAGTGATGGATCAGGATTGTAGGTTGATGCAGCCAGAGCTCAGAGCAGGGACCCCTGTATAAACCAGTCCTGTGACTCCTGAAGCTGCCCAATTGCCTCTGCTAAAGAGCAGTTGGAGGATGTGGGGAGCCAAGGAAGGTATCATGGCCTATGGACACTTCTCCTGCCCTCTGGAGCAGCTAGCAGCTGGCAGTCATCCCTATGCCCTTGCTGCCTATTGATCAGCATCCCTCTGCACATTCCAAGTCCCATCTGGCATGGAGCCTGGATCCCAAGGAACCAGTTTTCCCTTAGAGTTTCTCAGGGCATGTGGGAAATGGGGCAGGGGCAGTTGAATGTTGCAGAGTTTCCAAAGGAACTCTTGGAGAGCTGAGAGTATAAAGAGCCAACAGAGCCAGCCAGCTCTGAGATCCAGACTCTTCAAAGCATATCTGCAATACAGCCTTAGCAGACTGCAGAGCTTGCATGAAAGAAGTCATCTCTTTCTGACCCACTAATGGTTGTGCCACCGAGACCTTTAGGAGAGAGGAAAACACTCTTTTCTCCTGTCAGCCACAGCAGCAATTGTGTGAAACCAGGGCCTGACAACAGTGCACTCAAAAAGAGCTGACATTTTGCTCCAGGCAGAATGGGATTAGCATATGTCTGTTTCATCGAAGTGCTGAGGAAGTCTGTAGTTAACCCCTTTTGCCAAGGATGTTCCAAAATCATCTGATTTCAAACAAGATTTTGGTATTCTGGGAGACTGTTTGAACCATAAGAGTGTTTGTTCATTGTTACACTTGCCTCCTTCCAGTGGCTACATAAGAATAATTAATGATTTCCAAGAGCATGCAAGCCTGCATGGACTCTGGCTTCTACTGCACCATGTCCATCAGACTAGGTCCACTGGTTTCCAAGGGAAGAGTATTTAGCTAAGAGCAACATCTAGTTTGGAAATAGTTGCTACAGAACCAATGCATTTAATTTCACTGAAACCAAGGATGTGTATTGCTTCCTAAATTTAAACACCATTAAATTATTTAATTCACCTCTCAAACATCTTTCTCTTGGATTTGTTCCACATACAACTAGTTCTGCTATCACGCAGAAAATAAATCATTTTATGATTGGTGTTGATGTCAGAGCAGAACCAGGGAAATCAGATATGATTTTCTATAGTGCCCAAATTACCTAGAAGCATTTAAATCTCATTTTCAAAAGTGCTGTAAGCACTTAGGAGCCCAAGTCTTCTAACTGTAAACAGACTTTGCCTCCTAACCTTCACAGCACTTTTGCACACTTACTAGTACTTTAGGAAGTTTATTCTCTCCTATGACAGCTCTTCTGTTCAACAGACTTAGCAATTAAATTTAGAAATACTCCCACATATTCTAAGGGACCTCCAAATCTGATAAGCCAGAGATAGTACCACAACTTCAGAACTAAGAAAAATGAAAGATTTAAAGGTAGAGAGCGTCTTCTTTTTTTTTTTTATATGTGCATATAGTCACCAGTTAGATTTAAAAATTAGATTCACAGAAGAAATCAGTCTCTTACATAAACGCTATATAAACAACTTTGTCAAAGCATATTAAAATGATGTTTTTGCATACTAATCAATCAGAAAATACCACCATTAAAATGAGGCATAAAACTGTTCTTTTACGTTGTACGTCTTGTAAAAGTTTTCATTGTTCTATTCCTGATACTACACTTTTTTTTCTACACCTAAAGATATACTCCTGAAGTATGTAGCTGTTTTAACTCTTTCTGCCCCATGTCCATCCACATTGCAGGAAACCTTAATAAAAGACTTTTCCCTTACAGATCTCACTGTAACTTTTTTTTTTGGCAGCCCCTGTTCTATCCATTCTCATTTTAACCAGCAGAGCTGCAATTTTTATCCTTAGCTCAAGGGATAACCAGGTGACATAGATTTGATCATGCTTTCATTGAAGTATGTGCCAAAAGCCTCCTGAGTATTTCAGTGGGAAGTGGACTGTGCCCTATAAAGCCATTTCAGCTAGATGCATAAGCTCTGATTCAGCAAGACACTCATCCCAAATTGCTCTGCTGAGTCAAAGTCACAGTGCACAGTGTGCTATGCAGACCTTCTTTAGGGCAGATCAGGGCCTGAGGCAGTAGGCTAGAGAGCTAGTTGACTTCCCTTGGAGCATGAATGGTCTCTAAATGCCAATATTCCATGATATGATGGTCCTCTTGATGCCGTAAGGGGGATGCTTAATATTTGGGATTTCACTATAGCTAGGTAGCTGAGTAACTTAGAATATTAAGGGTAGAAAACGGCCTGTCCTTCACATGTTTGCATTCTTCTGTATAGATAAGAGGTAGCTAAACCAAAACATAGAAAGCTGGGCTTCTAGGCCTGGCCGGGACTAACAGGGGTGGGGATAAGCAATAAGGGACCATCCTGTTGGGTGTTTTAGGGGCATAGTAGTAAGATGGGGTTTAGTTGGATAAGTAAAAGGGGTGGGCACTAGAGGTTATAAAATTGGAGAGATTGTTATGAATTTCCTCTTTGGATTGTCAGACACCACCAGTAAAAGCTGCTTTCTCCCTGCATCATGAGTCTGTCTCACTTCTTATCTTGGCCCTGCCTGGGCCCTGACGGCAACACTCTAAATGCTCACACATGTGCTAAGCTCTATTTTTCTGAGGACCTTAAATGACTGCTTGTGATAGAACATGAAGCATGTAAGTAAGAGTTAGCAGCATTTGGTCTCATTGCTCTGTGAGGAGTATGCCACCTCTGGTGGGTGCATACTGTATGTTTGGTTTTCTGTCACACACATTAGAGCTGAGTGAGTAATATTCATAGTGACAGGACTTCCTGCATGCACCGCTGATATAGAAATAAAATCAGCAGGCTTTGTAGAGTCATAAAATAATCTATGCTGGGAGGAAGGCTGTAGGTCTCTATTCCAACTCCCTTCTCCAAGCAGGACCATTTTCAAAGACAGGTAATGATGATCTGGGCCTTCTCCAGGCAGCTCTTGAATATCTTCAGACATGAAGATTCCCCAGTCTCTCTGGAAAGCCTTGTCATTTACAGCCTGACCAGCCTCACTGGGGGACCCCACAAATATTCCTTGCACAGGTGCCCCTCTTCAGCCCAGCCCAGAGCTGTCAATCCATGACCCAGCCGCATTGTAAAAACGGTGGTCTCCAGCCCTGCCACAGCTTTCCCCTTTATGTGGCCATGGACCCACTTGGTCTAGACCCTAAGGACTAACTCCCCAGCTTGACCTTGGACCTGCCTCATTACCATGGACACTGATGACTGAGCTGTGTCTGACCGTAGGAAACCAGACCTGATTCTGGCCCTGGCCAATGAGGAAGAGGATGTCAGACAAACCCCAGATGCTTATTAGGCATAAAGATTATTCCTCAAGACCCAGGTGGGCCCTAAGACTGCAAGCACTAAATGCACACACTCAGTCACAGATGTGTGAGAAGCACCATCAGCCTCAGCACTGCCCTCGTGGGTGTAACTTAAGCACTTAAAGACACAGGGCTAGCATAAGGACATAAACTAACCACACATGTACACGTTAACCTTGCCTTCCTCCTCCACGCATGCTCTGAGTCCAGTGAATACAGCCCATACAAAATTTACTGTGCTTAAGCACAGAATTTTCTGAGGGTCAAAATTCGGTCAAATCAAAATCAGGTTCCACTGAAGCACTCAAAGGCATTTTTTGCTTAGATGTTTTTATGCTAAATATAAACTTTTTAACCCCATGCTGGTTTGGCTGTTTTGCTGTTCAGAACACAATAGCAAATACTCTTGCTGGAGAGGAAGTAGTTTCTACTTGTTCTGTTGTGGAAAAAAAAAAAGATAAAAAATTGTTGAACCAGTTTTACTTAGTGTGGGAAAAAAAAATCTGAAAAAAAGAACCCTTTCACCTTTGGGCAAACCTGGGAAATTTCATTTTCAGCCGGTATACTTCAGTGACTTATAAGCAGCAGAAAAAAGGGGTAAAGACTAAGTTTGCTTAGCAGTCTGAATGGTTCCACTTATCATCCTATATTCTTGCCAGGTTTACTCCCATCTTGAACCTGTTTCTGAGGAAGTGTTTTGGGGAGGTCTAATTTTTGTTGTCCAAAAATGAAGCCTTCAATAAGAAATAAAATACACTGCTAAAGAGCAAAACTGATGCTTCAGTGAAATACAGGCTAAAACCTTCACAATCCTGATTTTCTTCCCTCTGTCCTGAGTGACACAGTTGATTTGCATCAGTAGAACACAGGTTTTGTTAACAAATGAAGGCTCAAGAACTATTATAATCACAGTNGTAAATAAGACTTCTGATACTTAGATTTTATGTGCAGGTTTCCCAGGAAGATTTTATGTAAGGATTAGAGAAAGAGAAGGATGTGGAGAAATGAGAGAGGAGAAAGGGGGTTATGTACAGGGGTTTTTATGAGTTCNAACAACAACAAAAAACCCCTACAGTAAGGAAAGTAAGTAGGGCAAGAAGAGACACTATAGGATGGAAGATCTCGGAGAAAAAAAAATGTTATTAAGCAAATTACAAGGATCCACTTTCTTTCCCTTGGTGAGTAAGCAATAAGCCTCCCTAGCTGTGGGCTGAACTAAGAGAATGGAGCTATCACATATTCTCTTTCTTGGATGAGAAAATTTGTCTAACCACTTGTAATAATTTAAAGTCCCATGCAGAGTAGTCTAAGGAGTGAATCCCAAAGTCCCGGCCAAACTCCAACTAGGTTAACTTAGCTCTGTATCCCAACATCACTCCTGCAGTTCCAACTGTAATCAGTGCTCTTTACTTGCTGTCCTAAGGTTATCATATACCACTATTTTTCACAACTTTTACAGCTTCTCTTGCATAGTAAATTAAGACATTTTCTGCCAGTCATACAATCAGTTAGGGAAGGTTTGTAATTTCTTTGAGTTCTGTTTGACTGGAAGTTGTAATATTAACATAAATCACTTGCAGTCAGATAAAAAAAAGACTACAAATTCAGCTGTTCTCTTCTTCCTAGATGTTCCTACATGACTTTTATGACCCATAGCAACTAGCTTGGTCATTATTACAGATAGATTTCACCTGCTGTAAAAAACTCTCATGTTTCAGGTATCTCCTGATCTTCCACACTGCTGACTTGTATATGCCTGCTGCAGACAGCAACCAGGTTTGTAAACAAAAATGGTGACCACAGACAATCTAACTCAGGGCTTATATAAAATACTGCCATCAGTATAGCATTTCAAAAGAGGGATATCAGCGTTCTGGCCTGAATCCTAACATTTGTTTCAAGAAAGCAGGATGATGATAAAGCTCTCACTGAGACAATTCAGCTTGCCTCCATAAATATTTTCATTTAGCACAAGTAAATAAGACTTCTGATACTTA
>VYZS01100418.1:11074-21154 GCA_013400695.1 Neodrepanis coruscans | reverse complement strand
GCTGCAGGGAAACCTCATCTCTGACACCTGGAGCACCTCTTGCCCCTCCTTCTCCGCTGACCTTGGTGCCTGCATTGCTGTCCACACGTTTTCACTCTGCTTCTCTCTGGCCACAATTACACCTGTGCAATACCTGTTTTTTGGTTTTTTTTTTTTCCCTTCTTAAATATATTATCACAGAGGTGTTACCACTATTCCTGATTGGCCTGGCCTTGGCCCACAGGCTCACCCATCTTGGAGCCACTTGGCATTGGCTGTGTTGGACATGGGGGAACCTTCTGGCAACTTCTCAAAGAGATCACCCCGGTATTGAAACCCAGCCATGCCAACACAATACACCATGTTGGCCTCCTAGCAGAGGAGTTTGTCCTGCTCTGCACAGTCCTTCAAGGAGAGGCTGGTGGCAGCCCATTGCCCCTGGCTGTTCTCTGCTGCTTCAAGTCCCTGTGTGCTGCCTGTGTGCCTTCAGTGGCAGCACAGGAATCAAGAAAAAGCCTTTAGACACCCCAGGAAAACTCACAAAAAAAAAACTTTCCACTCTTAATTGCCAGTTCTAGTCTCTGTGGATCTGCCTTTGTTTTTAAAATATCAATCATGATTAAACCCAGCCATTTACAAAAGCAGAGATCTGAAGGGAAGCACAGCTCCACGGATTCCACAGCTCGACTGAAAATTCTGCAGTCAGCCTCTGAGAAGAGATTGGTAATTTTTTTTCATGACAAACCTGATATTGACTACACTACCCTTCTTGTTTCTCATGAGCAGTCTAACTCAAAATACATTTCCCTAAGAAAAGCTGGAAATTAATTTGAAAATATGTTTTTCAGATTTAGTAGTTTGAAGGGAAGTATGTTTTTCCTTTGGGAGAAAGTTTATTATTTTTTAAGTTTGGTTGGGTTTTCTTTATAGCGCTTAGTTTTCAAATCTGTTTCATATTAGTTGTTCAAAAAGTAACACTCAGAATAATTTTAAAATTCTGGAACTCTTCACTGTTGCTGCTGGAAAGAATTCTCTGAGTACACAATTTTGCAAATGATGCAAACTCTGGAGTGTTCACAATGACAGAACACTCATCAGACACAATACATGTGACTGACTGAGTGGGGCCAAAGGAGGAAATTTACATTACTAACATACAACATCTAACTTGAATCTTTCATACTGCTTGTCAAATATTATTCCACAGTTCTGAGGCTGATCTGCATTTCCACCCTAAACTTTCTCATAAAGATATTTAGGGCTTTCCTTAGGGTGGCATTCCCCCTCAGCTGTAAATTATTTTTATAGTGGTAAATAATAAACTGTGGGCAGACATAACAGCCTCGATTTGCTTCTAGAAAAGCTCTCCATAATGGTAAAGCACACTTGCTAAGTTCAAAAAAGGCAACATCAAAAGGACAACCATGAACAAAGTTCCTTTTTAGTAGTGTCAGATACAGACCAATAAAGCTGACACTAAAAGCTACTTAAAATACAGTAATATTTTCTTAATAGCAAGTTACCACTGCTATCTGCAGAGGTGAGTATACTCTGGGCTGTAATGTGAAGTTTCTTAGGTATATAATAACCTTCTGCCCCAGTCCTCCATCTGCACGTGGTTTAAACACTGCAGTTGCAGTTGTCCAAGAGAGGGAAGTCCTAGTTTTAAGAAGTAACCACAATTTTCCTGGATATAAAAAAACCAAAACCCAAACAACACCAAACAATTAAATACAAGCCAGTAGATTGAAGAAAGCAACATACTGTATTTTTATGGCTATGTTATAACATAAGAACAAAGGAGTGGTTGCAGTCTTTTGATCTCAGATCAAAATTCCATTTAACCTGGTACCATCTTTGACAGAGGCAAAGCAGATGTGTAAGGATGACAATGCACAAACAAGAAATGCATGTCTGACCCTCTACATAGAATACCTGACAGGTGCCAGGTGGGGTATTTGCCTCTCCAGGCCAGCACTGGATTTTCATTAATCATTGTAAAGTGCGGCATAACTGGACTCACCTGCTAAATGTGGGAAGGAATTTGGAATTTGTAAAATAAATATAAATTTATAAAAATACATATGTATAAATATTTATAAATTTTGTAAGTATATTTTTATTTAAATTTATTTTTATGACATACACAAATTTCTGAATCCCAGGCTTCACCAAAGTGGTAAAATAGGAAGTGTTCTGTGAACACATACATGCACACACACGTGTGTGTGTATGTATGTGTGTGTCTTAAAGAAAGCGGCTCTGTTCACAAATTTAAAAGGGATCTTTCAACTTTTTCCTCTAACTTTAATCTTTTACTGCCTGTTCTCTGGTCAGTATCATGAGGAATACCAGCAAAAAGAGAGAATTATTAGATGAAGGATAACGTACTGAAGCTTAGTCTTTTCTAAATGAATGGGATATGTGTTATTGGTGAACAGAGTCGGGTGAACAGACCTTACTCACATATTCCCTGCAGGCAGAAAGAAGAAAAAAGTAAAAGATGATACAGTTCATGATAGAAAGCATAATGCAATGCTTTGAAAAAAATGAAAAAAGGAGAATTGTGAGGCAATCAAATTCTGACTGTCTCTTTCTGTAGTGAGGAATTTATAAATCATTATGATTAAAGGGAAGATTTAGGAGATTTTGGTTTTAAGCCTATGAAGACAGCTAAAAAATGTAATTATTTCCATACTCATCACTTCCACAGCTTCAGATTTTCTTGGTACCAGTCCTGAAACACTCTAAAGGAAATGTTATGGTGTATTATACAGGATTAAGGGGTCCCTGGATGGTGAAAATTTCACTTTTTCCTTAGGTAACATTGGGTATATTGACTGATTTTTCTTCCTTTTTTTATATTCCCCAAACACAAACATTTATCTTCATATCTGACCCATTCATGATTATGTTTACAAACCCTGCTGAGTCCAGGTCTGGATGCAGAAATTTCAAGGATATTTCTTTCCCAATATAATCACAGTGTTGTTATTTTAATACCGTGTACTCAGATCATCAACACTTTCAGCATGATTGGCAATGTGAACCTGAGTAGTTTTGTAATCAATCTAGAATGAATTTTCCTTGATTGAATGTATTTACTTACATTACAGTGAAAAAAAATCAAAATCCAGACATTTGAACATAAGCTGACAGAATTGATTCAAATCAAATTCCTATTTTCTATTCCCTTTTTTCCAGAATTGTTGAACTAACAGTTGATGTTCTGTTCTTGCATTGAAGAAGAAGAAAAATTAAATTTAATTTTAAACTCTGCTTAAATTCATGAAGTGTTGACTGAAGTAATCCTGCAGGTTCTCAATAAATTGCTGAGATTAATTGAATACATGGCCCATAATAGAAAAACTGTAGTTTGCATTTTTAATTAAATGAATTCTCATGAATTTAAATTGAGCAAACTGCGTTTATTTAATTGACTTGAATAGAAAGACTCATCTCTTGAACCATTACTTGGAACAGCAATTAACACATCTTCTGTGCAATCACTAGTGTGAGTAAGTGCTGCTTCAGAATTGAGAGTTTGAGAGTCTCACTTGTGCTCATGTCTGTTCAACAATGCAAGTACAACAACGTTGCAGGTATATCTATCAGAATGACATTCACAGAGTATCAATGTAATTAGGAAAGTCTCATGTTGGTTTGAGCAAAGCACACATGTACTGTTCAATCTTCTCTCTTCTTTGGGTGTAACTTTGTTGGCTAGATATCAACAACAAGTCCTGTGATCTGTACTTTTTCTTCTGAAGCTTGATAATGTCTAAGACTTTCTCTGCTGTGTCCTCTGTCTGTTCTCCCACATGCTAACCCTTTATCCTGGTCGGCAGAACTAGCACTTCCCAATCACTCTGAGTCATAATTAAATGTTCTCCCCATTAAAGCACCTGAGATTGCGAGGAGTCAAGCCCAAGACATAAATTCTTTCCCAAGTTTCTGAATCTTGCTATCTTGTATAAGTAATTTATCATAATTTCCTCACAAGATAATTAGCAATGAAATGCATGTCACACCATGCTCCACAGAACTTCAGTTAATGGTGCCCCTGCAATAGTCAGACACCAGAGTGGCAATGTCATACAATAAAGCAAACCATGTGCTTGAGAATGACATTTTAGGGTCTTCTTTGGAACTTGAGAGACTCCTGTTTTCTACACGCAGATACTGCTTTAAGTATGTTGACAATCAAGCATTACAACTGAAAGACTTAGTTTATAGGAAAATACAAGGTCAAGATCAACCCAAATCCTAAACATTAATTATTACATTTGGTTTGTGTGCAAAATTTCTTCAAAACTGAATCTACTGGCCAAGAATATGTCTTTTGATTTACCAGTGCTTAATATATTTGTGTGAATCAACCTGATAGGAAATGCATCAAAGTGTCCTAGAAGTAACACACATATACTGTGAAAAAATAAATTAGACCAACAGATTCTAGGTTTAGTTACATGATTCACTAATTCAGATAGTTGTCCATTCCTGTATTTTGGGTCTGAGTCTCTGATGGACATCCTAACTTCCTGTAAAACCTGTGGGAATTGTGAAACCTGGAGAATCAATATTCTGTTCTAATCCAACACACGAATCAGGAGATAATCAGTTGATTTGTCAGGGAGGTGATATAAAATGAGATATAGAATTCTTTTCACATAGTACAAATAGCCAACATTTTTGAGAGCCAGTGATCAATGGATGATCCTTGAATTAGGATCTAGGAAGAGCACATGCCAGTGAAGAGTACCCAGCAATTACGGCACTACAGCCACATTTTTCTGCTTCCTGTTCTGCAAGTGCAAAGCAGGACTTTACCTGAACTCTTAGGCCCATACTGGCAATGTGGATGCTTTTTTCCAAGTGCACAACTTCAGAACTGAAAATCATGAACTGGTACTGACTGAAACAAAATAAACACAGTCAGTACTAGCATCTTTTCCTTCCTTTCAATAGCAGATCTTTTAATCATTTACTGTTGCTCATGAAGCTCTGCTCAATTCAACTTGCCTCAGGACTGAAATTTGCTCAATTTTAAATTTTTTTCCCCTCTGTAGATCACAATTCACTCTGCTTTTTCTCCTACAATATTCTGACTTTAATTTTCTGTCTGGTCTAAGGGAAAAAAACCCACTTTATTTCAGTCCATAACAAAGCTCCCTTGAAGTTTAATGGGTATAGAATGTCACTTTAATTTTTATAAGCTTAACTTCCAAACTTGCAGGTTTGGAAGGGGACCAATCTAAATGTACAGGCCTTGCTACAATTTTCCTTGATTTGCTGTATTTTTTAATTTTTACACATATCACATCTACCCATCAAGTGCTCAGTTTCAGTCTTTAGTTCAGAGGAACTGCAACAAGTGAACAAATAATCCATTCTAGAAGTACAAAAAACTTCAGTTTGCTGAAAGTAAACACGTTCATAGGGCAGCAGATGTATGGTCTTTGCACCCAAGCTGTCCTCTGTTGGAGCACCAGTGAAAAATCCTTAACATTCAGTTTATTTAATGACAAGCTAATCTTATTTGGAAATCTTCCAGATAGCTTAGTTTTCTCAGTTATTTATGCATAGCTCATTTTGCTTGGTGATAAAAATAAATGAAAACAAAACTCTCATGTGGGCAATAATTGGGCTGTGGGCAGCTTAATCTCAGATAGCCACAGTTCTAACCCTTCAACAGAAAGCAACAGAAAAACACCAGAAGGAAAGCCACGCCAAACGCCAAGCACCAATCAATTCAAAAGTTCTAAGCACGCGAATATTTGAACATGTGACCCAGTAAGATAAAGGCACTTATGTTTAAAGAGAAACAATGAGCCAGAAGCTTGTGTTCATATGATCCTATCACACAAATTGTTTGTATCAAGAGAAAGGTGTACAAGGGGTGCGCAAAAACAAACGAGAGTTCATATGCTTTCAGAATTGTGTGTTGTGCTTGAGTTCGCCACAACCTAAAGCCGACACTCTCATAGATTTGGAGATAAGCATGAAAAAGAAACCCTCTGAATCCAGCTTCCAGAAAACTCAGTTAAAAATAGAACCCACAATTTATCTCTACTCAAAAAGTCAGCTAATGGACAGTCTTCCCCTGATGCCTTTGTTTCTTTCAGGCATCACCCCATCTAGTTGCCACAAAAGCATCACACATAATTTCTCAGAGTTTATAATCTTCATTGTCCTTTTATTTTTCTTAAAATACCCTGAAGTTCTTTAATGCACTTTCTTCCTTGAATTTATTGGTTGATGAATAGAACTTAAGAGCAGGAATAGCACAAATGACTGAAGAATTTGAAAGAAAGAAAGCTGTCAATATATATTCTGTATATATGTCTATATGGTGAGTTTCTTTGTGGTGCTTTTAGGATTTATCCATGAGAGTACTACTGTGCTGCAGATGTCATTAATGGAAACAGCATATTCACAAAGGCTGCAAACAATTATAACTGAATTTGGTGTTTTGGATGGCTTTACAGTGAGTTGCAACCATGACCTGGCTCCAGTTTGCAAAGTACCAACTTCACCCAGCATCTTGTGTGCCTTCTACCCATCTTCTTATTTCAGGTGCTTCAGGCAATCCCAAATCAATTTATTGTGGCACCAGGCACCTCACTACACTACCTTGAGTCTGATGGATTTCCAGAATAGTCTTGTTAGTTTTGTGTGCTGTGCACAATGTTGGAATTGGATGGCTGAAGGATGGAGGTGAGAAGATGAGTGGGAATTGTGGTCTGTAGTGCAGGATTTAGTTTCTCTATCAGAATTGGGCAGAACAACTTTAGTGTGATTTTCTGGTTACTATTAATAGGTCTATTCATTGCAAGCTATGGAATTTCTCAGCTGCTTTATTAACAGTAAATCTTTGTTATGCTGCTTATACCTTCCCTTCAGCCACCAAGGCCTGTTCTGCTCTGTCCACTTTGCAAGCTCATTTTAGGCTATTTATATAAAAATAAAATTTTGTAGGTCAGGGCTTTATCCATTTTGGGGCTCATGAATCAGACCAAAGAGAAAAATAAAGAAAAAAGGAATCAAAGGAAATTGTCACAGATGAGAGGTAGCAAAGGAACAAACTTTTTCTCTGTAACTGACTGCAGAACAAAGTCAGACTGGTTTAGGCAACCACAGGGTATAGCAACCAGGCTTGAGGTTAAACCTCTTTTCCTGAGGACAGCACAACAATTTACTTGAGTACCATATTTGTAATACTGAAGTTTTTATGAGTGATTAGAGACTTGAAAAGGGAACACTGGCACTGGGCTCACAGTTAGGCTGAAGGCCACAGCTGCACGTGCAAAAAAATTTCCACTTCATCACAACACAGCATTTTAGAAAGGGTAATACTTTTCCCTAATAAACTGGTCACCTATTGGTGTTTCTCAGCACACTAATGTATTTCTTGACTAATAATTTCAGTAAAGTGTTTTTCAAAGATAATTCAATTCAATCTTAACAGTTTGCTTGAATTGGTTCTTAACCTCCCTCAGCTTGTACCTCATTCTCTGGAGTCCATGTTAGACTTCTGTCTCTCAAACCTTGGGCATCTAATTACATTTTCAGAATCTGGAGGGGCAGAACCTTTCCTGTCTCACAGTGAGGCAAACTGCCTCCTTCTCTTCTCCCACGCAGGCTCTTGCCTACTGATTCCTTTTAACAGCTAAACTTTTGTTTCCTTCAGAAACAAAGTTTCCATCAGAGCTGCTAATGGAAGCTGGGTAAGGAAATGGATATTGAAGACATTTGAGCCAAACTAGGGAGTCCAGACTTCGAGCAGATCCTATCAACTTAGCTTGTTACAGCAACACACAGGTACAACTTTCCAGACATAGTCAAGCACAAACAGCACAGCAAACCAAGTTGCTTGTTTGGGATACAAACCCAAGTAATTGAAAAGAAAAAGAAGGCTATAAAAATTCGGATGGAGGTTTACACCTATCCACAACAATTCTTGGTGGTCCTGTAGGAATTGTAGGATGTGGGTAGGTTCTCAAACAGGGTGCACCTGTTGAAAAACATGGAATATGTAAATTTTTTTAAAAGTTATGTTTTTTGATGTTTGATCTTTGTATAGTTTCAAACCTAAACAACACAAAAGATTAGAATTATGAAACAGAAAGCAGCCATCAAGCTCTAAGTGATGTGCAGGTGTTGGAAAGACAAATTGCTTGTTGCTAGAATTGCCTTGTTAATGTTTAGGGCTTGACCTGTTTCAATGATCTCAGTCCTAGAGGAAAGTTAACAAAGCTTAGGGAGAAGGATGTACTGCTGATAGTGGACACAAAGAATGCAGAATTTATGAGCCACAAGGACATCTCGCAGAACTTCCAAGATAGGGAAGAAAATAACAAACACAACCCAGCAATTGTGCTGAATCAGCTCTGACCGGGTAAAAGGTAATTCTGGCAGAAGCAGATTGTGACTGACTCACAACCACCGACCCAAGAAACCCACGGACTCCAAGGAAAAGAAACGCTGAGCATGCAGAGTAATTAGGCAGCGAAGACAGAGAATCATTAACCAAGAGAAGATAGCAGTCTAAATTAGAAAAGAACTAGGAAAGAATTAGAAAAGAACAATGGAAACTAATTCCTTTGTTTGCTAAAATGTATCGATAGGAAAAAGTCTTGGTAGTTCTGGTGATGGCTTTGGGAATTTGCCATCCAGCACCCCTTTCTGGGTTGAACTGCCAATAAATCAAATACCTCGACTCTGTGTGGGGATTGGCCTCCTGCACTGAGTTAAAGTATCTATTTTTGCAACACACCTAAGCCCAATGGACCCTACGGCTCTTACCTGAGTCTATGCCGTGAAGGGCTGCTGTCTGCAATGGAGCCATATTTTCTTATTCAGAAAAAAAAAAAAAATCATTATCTTAAGATAAAGTTTAAACATACAAGCTCTAATGTATTTGAGTCCTTACAGCTGATAAGTGAAATCTGCAGAGGAAGTAGGCGGCTGACCAGATATGAGCAGTGGTAACTGTGTTTTTCAGGCAAATGATCCTAATGCACTAAACTTAGAATTATTATCACAGTTTATCAGGGGTTTTAATATCATGGGCTGCTTATGTCCTATATTTCTCCCTTCCAGTTGCTGAATTTTCCTTAAGCTGGCAGGACCCACAAAGCATTCCCAGAGATGTAGTAGCTGGTCAGAAGGTGCAGAGAGACATGTTGGTGAGCTGATCCCACTCAATAAATGGAAATCCTAGAGAGTAATGGAGTTTCATGGGGAGTTAAATACAAATGGATTTGGAAAACCAGGTTAGTTGCTTATAACCTAGACCTGATAGAGAAGGCTTAATCTCCTAATAGCCTGCTTCATGTATGATTTCATACCGTTTTAGTCACCCTTGCCCTGGACATTTTAACTCTGAGGAAAGTGCCATCACACTTTTCAGGGTAACAGGGAATCTGCTTCTTACCACATGTTTCTCTGTTTGTTTTTTTATTATTATTATTTTTTTCCCCCGTATATGCCTGTATAGCATTTTAGGGAGAGAAACTGTGCAGCAGCGTAACGCCACTACGCTGTGCCTACACCGCTCCACCTCCCGGGTGCCTTTACGCGGGGGAGCCTTCGCTTCGCTGCGTCGGCCCCTCGTCCGGAGCCCCTGCTCAGTGCTGGGGACACCTTCCTTAACGTGTGACATCGCTGCTGCCGCTCCCGCGCGACCCCTCGGCGACAGACCCGGCACAGACCCTCTCCCGCACCTCGGGGCGAGCCCGGTCCCCCCGCTCCGGTGCCGGGCACAGCCCTGCAGCACCGCGGGCGGCTGCACCTGCGGGGCCGCGGTCACTCCGCGGTGCATCATCCCCCAGGGATGCGCCGGGCTCCCGAGCTCCCCGCAGGAGCGCGCTCCCCCCAGCCCGTGCCACGGCGCTCCCCCGTCCTCCCCGCCCACCATCTTCTCCCCTCCCAGACAGGCACAGGCGAGGCGAAGCGGCGGGCGGGCGGCTGCCTCCGTCTCCCTCCCCTTCTCCTCAGATGCCCTTTGCAGCCGCTGCAGGGTTATTATTACAGTTCGTGGCTGCTCCCTGCCTTTCCCCCCATCAACCCCTCCATCTCCCCCGCCCCTCCGCGCCGCTG
>VYZS01100416.1:9881-19972 GCA_013400695.1 Neodrepanis coruscans | reverse complement strand
AAAACTCAAAGCTGTTTTTTTTTTTTCTGAAAAAGTAAGAATGAAGATTTTAAAAGAGAAAGATCAGAGGGTTTAGTAAACCAAGATCCTTTGAAAATTCCACTTTTTGACCTCTATATAGCTTCAGGTTGGTGAGGTTATTCCACAGCAACACTGAGAAACCTCAGTAAAAGATCAGCACTTCTCTGTGCTGCATACAGATGAAAAATAGTGCCCAGGACATACAGACCTGGGGCAGTGTTGATGATCAGGCACTGATTTGTCCCAAGTGACAGGTAAAATTATGCATTTTAGCATTAATATGTAATGTTATCTTGTTGATAAAAGGATCAAAGAGAGTGAAAAGGAAAGAAACTGGGTTTGGAGGAGGAAACCAGTTGTGGGATCTTTATTCTTGACAGTCACTGCTGGTCTGAAGGACATGATGGACTGGATCCTGTGTGTTAGCAAGGACATAAACTGTCAAAATTCTCTGCAAGGAGCAACTGGGCTCTGTGAGCTTAATATCCATCTCTTTTTACATTCTTTCAGTGTGTCTGAGGGCTGGTTCTCTTTGTTTGCTTTTTATTTTTATGATGTGTCAGGATTCAAAGCTTAAATGTATAGTGGCAAAGTTATAGCTTGATCCCACAGGAAATACCGGGCAGTGACTGCTCTATGGGCTGTGTGTATATCAGCAAGCAAGAAAACATGGCTCAAATAGATTTTTTAACAGCAACAGAATCCCTTTAGATAGTTTAGAAACTTTCACCCAAAGTAATTGCACACCATTCTAACATACTGCAGTCTGTTTTAAATCAGAACATCTTTCTCTGGTGCTTTTTTTGCTGCAAACTCATCCACAAGTACTTCATTGCCTATGCATTTTCTTCTGTCTAACATCTAGAAAACTGGTGATTTAAAATTGCAAATGCCCATTTTGGATTAGAGTTTTTCAGTCAAGAAAACTGTGAAAGAATGTAAAGTACATCTAGGAAAGACATGTTCTTCCAGAATGGAAAGACCTTTAGATGTTGGGATCTTCTAATGCACAGAATTATAAATGTAGGTGAAATATAGGATATGGAAATTAAGAAATTTTCTGAGTCTTCTAAAGGGGAGAATAGTTTTAAAAATTTTAAAAGTTTTTAATAGTTAAAATTCAGTGAGGCTTGTTTAACTACGATGCTTCTGGATGCTTCTACTAAGTGTCCTCGTACTTCTTTTTCTCTGACTCAATCTTATCCCATATCAAAAAACCATCCATAATTAACTATTTCCCCAATGACCCCACTTTGCGACATCGATATCAAAGTCTAGTATTCCCAAAACTGTTGCCTACTGATACTGTACATACTACTAGTGATATTACTGACAGGTTCCTTAGACACTGTGGCCTTTCAAGACTCTATTCCCCAGAAGGTTCCCTTCAATTACCTGTGAAGTTTGGCCACTTCTGCAATGTATTTCCCTTGGATGGTAAAAGGAAGGTACGTGATATGGAAACCCAACCATCCTTAGAGCTGTGACTTCTGTCAGTTTTGCACATTGCTTTTGTCTCATCCAGAAATTTCATGTGTTATGTCCAGCAGTTTCCCATGCCCTATTCAGACAACTTATCCTCAGCTCAAGGTTTAAGGAGTAATCCAGTCATTTCCTCACAACCCTTAAAAGGACCAGTAGCTGTCAAAAACTTGTGAGAAGACTTTGCAGTGCCAATGTGACATTTCCATGATGAATGGCTTTCTTCTTTCTTCCTAAGTCTGTCATTCTGGGAAAAGAAGGTACCTACTTGCTCTTCACAGTCAAGGTCTGACTTTGTCCTTCATTATCTTGAAAGCCCCAGGTAAGCATTGGTGTGTTTGACTTAATAATGTGTAAATTAAATAAACTGAAGCACGTGCTTTCTTTCTCTTTTGGATTTCTTAATTTCTATTAGTGCAATTGAAACTCTTGTCAGTGTATCTGAGCTTCCGTGTACTATGTGAAGGAATTAACTGTATGGTTTGAGTCAGCAGTAATGGAAACCCCTTGCCAAAACGTCCTACACAGGAGTGGAGGTAAGACCTTGAACACTGCCTCTCCACTGCACAGAGAACTCAGAAGAGCAAATGCAAACAGCTGTGGTTCTCACCTCTTGGAGAGCACCCGTCTGGGGGTGAAAGTGAGGGAATACCAGAGATCCTGTTCACCATCACAAACATCTGTACATGGCTGGTTTTACAGTATGTTTAATGACACTCTTTAAATTAAACTAGATTTAACTAGTTTAAAAATAAACTAATTTAAATGAAAACATGAATTTCATCATTGAAAATATTTCTCTGCTATTTTCCCTTCCTTGCTACAGCCCATGGAACTTGTATGAAATGTAGTTTATGAGAGGTGTGTGTTGTACTCTGACTTCCTCTATTTTTTTTCTTCCTTAATTCCCTTATTAAACTGTGTAACTCTTCATTTCATAGAAAGAATGAGATGTTCTCAACTTGTTTTCATCCAGAGTTGCTGTTCATTAAGAACAGGCACTAATATTAGACTTTTAGAATATAGATTTTCGGCTGCATGCTGGTAGGAAAGGAAGAGAAAATCTGTAAAGGCAAGAGAAGATGAGGACTAGCTTTTCAAATCTGCCAGTGATTCCAAGAGCCTTTGTTTTCTGCTCCCATCATGGAGAGAGCAAGAAAAGGAATAAACCATTTACAAGCATAATAAAGCAGAGAATTAGTTAGACACGGATAGTTACTAAACTGACTGTTTTCAATTTTTAAATGGAAAACCAAAATATTTTCTTCTGCCTAACATTGTAGAAAAAAGTACATGTAAGTGAGGATATTGCCAAAAAGTTTATTGCATATTAACAAATTCTATTTTTTTGATCACTATGTTACTGGGCAAAACCCAATTCTTCAATACAGCTGCTCACTAAACAAGTATTCGGGGCTTTAAATATTTTGATGGCAATAATCTGCCTGACACTGGGTGCCAGTTCTGCTGGGGATCAAATTGATGGTTAAATTATTAAGCAGTAGTGATGGAGACAATCTTTCAAGGCTAATTACTTTAACAGTAATAAAAATAAGTGTATAAAGTGTAAAGTGTACATGCTGACACCTTTGTAATGGCAACTGCTGCTTTTGGGAGCTCTCCCAGCAGCTATACTGTATTGTACCAGCACAACTGCTAAAATAATAGCACTCTAACATCCATGGAGAAAACCTGGATGAAGGTAATATGGATTTTCTTGTCAATGTTCACATGGCAAAACTCCCCTCTAGGAGAATAGTATTACTCTTGGGGAGTCTCATAATTACCCTTTAAAAAATCCAAGCCCTTTATCCTTGAAAGACCTTAAGTAGAACTGGAGATTGAGCCTGGGAGATATTATCCATGCATAACAGACCAGTGAGCTGTTATAACATAGGAAAGCAGATATTGCCATTCTGCTCCTCTCGCTTGTTCAAAGAGTGTGAGCATTTTCCACTCAGGGGCTTGTCTGCATGTGTATATCTCTCCAGTGTGTCCCTTGCCATCAGTGGAACACATCCCATTCCTAAGCAATAGTGTTTTGAAACAGCATCTGTTATCAGTGTTATCTCTTCCCAGAGGAAGAAATTTGTGCAATGAGTTCCTGATGTTGGGGATATTTTAGCTTTTTCCTGGCTGGATAAAATTTTGATGGCAAGTTGTGGATTAATTCCTGGGAATATTTCTTCCTTTATATTTTTGGGGGGTGAATTCTTCATGTCACCCATCCTCTGCCTATACATTTTGATGTTAAATCCATTTATGACCTCACCTGATTTCTGCCTGTGGGCCACAGCATTTTTTTCTGGGGATGTAATACTTGTATGACTGGGTCCTTTAGCATGGTTTAGAAGGAGCCTGAGGGATGCTTGACAGCAAGCAGCAGGTCAGAGAGGCTTACCCACTGGTCTCTTTGGACCTTAGTTGCTAAAACCCATTAAAATTCATATACACTTTCACTGGAAGTTTTGATGATAATCGCTTTGCACTTGGAAGGAGTCTGGGATAGCTCAGACTCCTCTGAGCCCACCACAGAGTCATGCTGTCTTTTCTTCCACAAAGATGACTTTTTTTTGTCCCAAAAGAGTGGGAGCCATCAATTTCAGTTCCCTCAATTACCATCCAGAACTTCCTGGTGGTGTCAGCTAACATGCTTTCTCTAAGTTAACAGAGTGAAGGTGGCGATTCACCTTGACAAAGCTGACAAGCAGTAAGTGGTTAAATGGCAGAAAACTCTATTTCTGTCACTCATATGTCAGAAATGATAGATTTACTGGGCACAGACCTTCAAGCACTTTCAAGCTAAGGGCTTGGCTGAGCTTGAATGTTGTATGATGTTAGCTACCCTTGATAACATGAACAGGTTTGCAGCTGTATGTGTTTCTATACAAGTGTATTCTCTTCCCTACTAGAGGTTAGGCCATACCCTTGAATACTATTGTATTAAAACCTTTTTATGTTTAGCTACAACCATACTTAATAAGGCACTGACAGAGTTTGTGGCAGCCCAGAAGAATACAGAAAGAAGATCCTATATTTCTACTCTTAAACTGTTCACATATTCATGGATTTTTAGTGTTCCAGTCCCTGAGACCAAGAGCTGAGACTAGAAACTCTTTGGGATGCCGGGAGAATCCTCCATTCACATCAACTTCATAAACCAGAAAGAGACTGCAGTGCCCTTTAACCAAGGCCCCATCAGGACAAAGTGAGGGGTTCAAAGATGTGGAGACATGATATTTGCTCTCCAGCCTTTCCATCTCCAATTGCTTCCATGCTAGAAGCACAGAGGTGGAAGGCAATATCTTCTGCAGGGCCAGTGATTGCTAAAGAGGGAAAGGCAGCTGTTTAGCCCACAAGCTCCTCTTCAAATATGCTTCAAAATGTCTGTTTTTTGCTGGTCAATTTGAGAACTTCTGCTTTTGAGCAATATGAGTTAGTTTCTACACACCCCACTTCAGTCTTAAGATTGGATCTCATGTAGCACACAGCCAAACTGCTGCAGGACCTGTGGAAATTGCTTTGCATTTTCTTCTTTAGGTTTTAAAAGAATTTTAGCACAAATACTATTATCTTGTACATTAGGTGGTCCAAGGTGCTAAGAAGAAAATAAATAAATATCCAATAAAACATACCTTAAGGGAATCTTGAAAGAAAAAGGGAAATAAGACAACTTAGGTTGTGATTGTTTTTATGACAGATGGCCTTCCAAGCTAGAATAGGAAGGTTGATTTGTATAGACTGGTTTGTGTAGACTTCAAAACCATGGATGCCTCTTCCTGAGCCCCTCCTCTAAAATGATGAGGGAATTCTCTGTTTCGCTGCAAAAGATGAAGTTATCTTGAACTGTGTTATGAGTTAGGGAAGGGGTGTAGGTTAGCCAGAGAAAGGGGAGGAAGGGAGTGTCTTTTAAAACTTTTTTATGTTTTCATGGGAGAGCAGAGAAAACGAAATGAGCAGACCCTGGTGGCTTGCAGCGTGCAGGCGGGTCTGTTCCCATCTGGAGTGGCTGCTGGATGGCAGTGCGGCGTGGGGCCAGTCTGATCCACGCTTGCCACCGTGGCATGGTGGGCAGAGGCCAGGAGCGGCCCCCACCATCCCTGCCCTGGCCCATGGCCTGGTTTGGGGCTGGGAGCAGCGGAGCGTGGATCCCCAGCGGAGTTGGCAGCTGAACACACCCGCTCTGGTCTCTCAGTTGGTGCACCGTGGGTAATTTTTTTGGTGGCAGCTGCCATTTTGCCCTCATGGTGAGATCCGCAGAGGGGGCAGTGCCCATCAAGTCAGGCTACTGATCCATAAGAAAGCAGTGCACCCTGCAAGAAGAAATATGTGAGAAATATTGGAGAAAATACGAGAACAGGCACATTATAAAAGGAGCAGACATGGAAGTCCTCGTCCCTTTTAGGCCTGGCTCTTGGCTTGGCTCCCTTGTCTCATCTCCCTTTTTCCTTTTGGCTCTTTCTCGGTCCAGGTAGCCGCGCGGCGCAATCACAGCTGACACAGTGCAGGCAGAGGACCAGGCAGCTCCAAGCAGCAGCTATAGCAGTGTGGTATCTCTTCCCCTTGGGGTCCCCTGGGGTTTCCTTTCACTGTCTTGATTTTCCAGCAGCTCTGGAGTGGGACCCTCCTGCATCACCTCCCCTCACTGTCTACGTGGCAGTGTTTTTTCCTCTCCCTCCACAGCCCAGCAGCCAGACCAGAGCAACAGAGTGGGGATTTTTCCTTTTTGCATGTCATTGTCGGGTTATAGTTTGCAATTACTAAACTACTGTGCTGTTGTAGTCTTCTCTATTACGTCTCTCGTTATCTAGTAATGCCTCCTAGTGTCCAAACCAGGACAAACTGCTACAAGGTGAGTATGAAAGAGTATTCAGAAGAAGTGAACCCACAAAAAGAATTCAATAATATAATGTTTTGTCTCTTAGTTTCATGTATCAGTCTCTCTGTCAGTACATGCTGTTCTTGCAGTGCCTTTCTTTTTTTCTGCCAGTAGGACAAAATCTGACCCATTCGCACAAGTGTCAGAAAAAAGTTCAATCAATGTTAAACTTCAGGTTTTCAGCAACTTCTCTATCCACCCACTGCTCCTGCTGTAACAGCAACACCATCAGCACTATTCTTGCTTTTGTCAATCCAGACAAAAGAACTTGCATGCAAAACTTGAAGAGTATTTAGTCACTAATGCTGCTTGTGAGCTTCTGTATCTCTATGTCATTTTGCTTATTCTGTAACAGTAAGCATAGAAAATACATGATACCAATACAATCCTAGAAGAATTGGAGAAACTGGTGCAGCCATGGTTTGTGTTCACAAAATTCTCAGCTTACACAAATCTTAGCAGGTATGTGAGGTCTTCTCTTAGTTTGTATGTATTAATGAGATCTATTCCATTCCCAGTGACTGGCACGACCCTTAGGGCTTGTCTACTGAGGAAAGTTTTTGTTATGTTTGAGATTGCAGCTAGAAGTGTGGGCACTCTCAGTTTTATTTGACATTCATCTGTTATCTTGAAATGAATAATCTGTTAAAAGTCCAGATTTCTGGATAATAAAGATTATCCTCAGTATCTTTGACAATTGTCTCATTGACACTGAAGAACATCAGAAGGATCTAACAAAACTGAGGGAAAGGTAAAGAATGTGACAGAGGAGGATAAACATGTAATAGTTCATGTGTGGAAAATAATGAAGACTGTGTCTCATTGATACTCACAGTCAGTTCACAAGAGACCCTTTGGCAGCACTGCTGGCAGGGGTCTGAAATCACTGTTTTATGTGCAGTGACAGCAAACAAGCCAACAGGAACACAGGCATCATTAGGAAGGGTAGTGAGGAAAAGAATAGGATGCCCTTTTATTGCTATATAAAACCTCAGTGCTCCCACACTATAAGGACTTTGGGTCTCTCCATCTGAAGAAGAACATCATGGGGTTTGAAAAAAGGGAGAAGAGCATTAAGGAACTAAAAACTATAAAATCATGAAGGTTGTGGAAAAATCTAATGCAGAGCTCTTATTTATGAAAACCCACAATATGTGAAGAGCAGAGTATTCCTTGAAACTCATAGGGCATGAATTTGGAACAAATTTTTAACAACGGTGTGGGTTTTTACACAGTGAGTAGCGAAATTCAGAAATTTGTTTATGTTAAAGTGAGGATGTCTGTTGTATTCTCCTGGTAGACCAAAAAACCTGAAAAAGCCAAACCCAAAAGAAATTCTCACCTCAATCAAAACAAAAAGATGAAGAAGTAAAAAAAAACAATAAAAAGGAAGGCACCTCTAACCAGCTGCTAGGAGATATGGCACATGGGCATATTCTGCCTATCAGTCAACAGCAGTTGTTTTGGATAAGATAACCAGTACTAGTACATCAAACAGTGCTTGGTGATTTCGTAAGCACAGAAACATAACCTTCTACATTGTTGAACAGTTAATGGCACACCTTTAGTATGGTCTACTTAGCAGCTTCTGAAAGATTTTTGGTTTTATTTTGTACATTAACAGAGACCAGGGATCATTTTCAAGTTGCATTTTGGATACAATCACCCTAGAGGGGGGGTAGGAGAGTCTAACAGTGTGGCTATGGCCCGACAGCTCCATTTGATCTCAGGGTAGCTCAAAGAACATGCACAATCATTGTATAACTTACTGGAAGAGGTATAGCCAGAGTATTGAAGACCTATGGCTCAAATATTACTGCTAACAAAGGGCTATGGGTGTCATGGACTTTAGAATTCTTGGAGTGGGTCCGTTACCAAATGAACGTACTTTGCTGAAGCTACCACACACTGTGTGTGGTAAGTCAGGGTACAGAGTCTGATGAATCATCTGTTCATTTCAGGTAATGGCATTTATTTTTGAACTCTGCCCTTGGTTTTATTTCTGAAGGAATTGGGAACAAACGCTCTTTCTGGCCCAGCCCTTGTTTGACAATTATGTAACCTCAGCCATGCTTATTACCTGCATAGCTAATTTTTGCATCAACACCTTGCCAAGCCAACTGTCCCATTTTTCTTGTGCATAAGGATGGTTTTGCACAGCTCTGGTTCAATGAGCTTGTAGAGTAATCAGTTACCACGCTCACGCATTTCCATTGCACCTGCGCTTCTGGAAGTGCCCAAAGATTACTGTGTGGAGTCCTATATGCCCATCTCCAACTCTTCCAGTAGCTGTGAACGAACAGCTGCTTCAAAGTCTGTGTGATTTACGAAGCATGACAACACCATTTGTGCAGGATGACAATTTTAGTAAGGAAACCACTTTGATGGGTCAGCAGGGGGAAGGCAAAATTTAAATAAAGTCATAAAAGACTATCAGAGACAAAAGCAATGTAAGAAATTTTGGAAGTGTTTCAACTAAAGAAATAAAAAGGTCTTGAGTTTGGATTTTGTCTCCTGACAGTAGTTTGCAAAATAAATGCACATCCAATATTCAAAGAATCATCCAATTTGAAATCTGGCATACAGGAGATGGGCACTGATGTCCTTTTTTATCTCCCATATAATGACTTACATGAATGAATTAAGAGAAGTTATATTGTGGGTGGAATGTATCAGAGTTTTCAGATGTCAGGCTAAATTTCAGGCTACCAGAAGGACTACACTACCTTGTGTGCATCAGAGGATGAAGAGCAGTTAATCAGAATAAAGTTTCACATTTTAGTAGCTTTAAAAAACTTTTCCAACTTTTGGATAACACAAGAAATATCATGGAGGATTTTAGTCTTGGAGCTGTTCCACACTTAGAACTGTTGTACCAAATCAGGTCTGAAGTTTCCTTGGATTTGTTTCCAATCACTGACAGTGGACAGCACCACATGACACAGAGTGATGCTGAACAATTTTCTCTTTCTTCCTCCAGCCTGATGTGGAATAATCTCCATTTGCATCCAAAAAACACCATTAAGCTTAAGATGTGAGGAAAGGTACTACCCTTCCAAAATGTTCAGCATCACCACTCAGAAATGATTTAAGATAATACGAATGTGAAAATTACCAGATCTTTTTCGATCTGTGTTAAATTCTTTCCCTCGAGAAATATTTTTGCCTTCAGACACCAGTAGAAAATTTATTCCTGGAAAGCAGCTTTGCAGAAAAGGTCCTGGATGTCCTAGTGGACGCCATGTTGAACATGAGCCAGCAGTGTGCCCTTGTGTCAAAAAGGACTAACAATATCCTGGGCTGCATTAGGGAAAGCATTGTCAGAAGGTCACAGGAGTCCATGATTCCATGATCTTGTAGGTAATGGAATCAGTTCTAACAGTGTAGGTAGGGATGCATAAGGATTTCCACCTGAGCTAGAGCATGTTACAGGCACACCTGAACTGACAGCTCTTAACTGCAGTGTGAACAGAGAGAAATGTCACATGGCATTCACAGTCCTCTCACTTACTGAGTTTAATACCAACATCCATGTGCTTTTGTCACTTTTCCATTAACAGTATTTACTAGGCTACAAAACATACTACTCTGACCATTAAGAACTGAAAAAAATTCCTGAAACTGTAGTAGTTTGTTTTCTGTAATAGATTAAACACAATGACATACTGACCATCATATCAGTATCATTAGTACATAAAAATATGAAGAT